>JZLH01S0620077.1:52734-94658 GCA_001188425.1 Eucidaris tribuloides
GGTGGTGGTGGTGGTGGTGGTGGTGGTGGTGGTGGTGGTGGTGGTGGTGGTGGTGGTGGTGGTGGTGGTGGTGGTGGTGGTGGTGGTGGTGGTGGTGGTGGTGGTGGTGGTGGTGGTGGTGGTGGTGGTGGTGGTGGTGGTGGTGGTAGTAGTAGTAGTAATAGAAACACTAGTAGTAGTAGAAGTAGTAGTCATAGTAGTTGTAAAATAATTGTAATACAGGTAGTTCTTGTATAAGGAGTCTTAGTAGTAGTAGGCCCACATGTAAAATTAGAAGTAGGGCCTACAGTAGAAAGTAGTTTAAACTAAGTAATTTGCATTAGATGTGAACTTGCCATAATCTAAAAGAAAAATTCTGAGTTAATGTAAATTCAATTTGAGGAAATTGTATAAGAATCTTAATACTTATTTCGTCTGTTCACCTGTGAAATTGTTAAATGATATGTTTGACAAAATAAATGGTGTGGTCTGTAATGAGTGTATTCAGTGGAATTTAAGAGTACATAATAACTGTAAGTGTCTTTTTGTAGTAAGTCAATGATTTTGGAGGCGAGAAAATCACAAGTATATTGAAGGGAATATTTGCAAATAAAACATTCAGTGATTTTACATCAAGAATTACTATTTATGTGTTTTTATGAGACAGAGTAAATAGTGTTTCAAAGAAATAAGGTGACTTCTTGGAGACTTCATAGTTTATTGCACAATTTGCTTGCCGGCTTGTATTTTTAAGGGATAAAATGTCAATTTATGAGAATGCAACATTTTACAGCCGACATTTCGGGATTCTGTGAAGTGCTGCCGAAAGACTCGCGCTGAGAGATTCTCTGACTAGCTACAGTAGATCATAAATTATGCATGAATGTACAGTACCTGCAGGGAGCGGTATGATCACATCACAAATACCGCTAGTTAAAGAGAGCCCCAGAGATTTGGAATATTGTCACTGATAATGACTTTGATACTGTTGTAATGAGTATTGAGGATATGCTGCCCAAAGTGTGGGCTAGGTGTTTTAGTGATATTTTTGTGTTTTCATATTTTTTTAATGTTTTCTCTGTAAAGATATAGGATGGGCTATTTCATTTAGTTGTTCTGATGAATACAGATCTATTTCATTGTACTGCACTTATTCAGGCTGTCATTAATCACCTCTCATAAAAGGTATGCATAAAACGTGGAAATGTGATGACATTGGCCAATATGCTGATTTTACAGCAGCCATGACAAATTATCCGAAATAATCTTGATTATGCAAATTATATCTGTTGTCAATGTACATTATGCAGGTCTGTATGCAGCATGTGTATGTATGGATTTTTAAGGGAAATAATTATTATCCTCTAAGTTTCTGCATAAGGGAGAATCAGTACATGTAAATACATGGAATTGAAATCATAAATCTCACAGGTCATATTTCAGAGGATAAGAAAAAAATTTAAGGGAAATAGTATGCATAGAGCCATTCCTCAATTAAGGATACAATGCTATGTAGAATTAAGTGTACTGTGTAAGGTTAATGCTGTGAAAATTTCATGGTCAAATATTTCTCATGTCTCAAAAAAATTGTGCAAGTGAAAAGTGCTCTATTTGGCAATCAGAAAGTAATGTTGTGACATGATGGTTATGTCAACGTCACGGCAAAGTCTTAGCTTTCAAATGCCATTTGTTCTGTTCAATTTGTTTTTATTTAAAGGCAGGGCATCTCTTTTGCATGCCTTAAAATTAACATTGTGTAAATACAATGACATTTAGAAGAAAACGCCGTCTGGGAACCTTCAGCAAAATATAGAAGCTAGAAACTCAGTTTTAGTGGAATTATAGTGACCGTTAGACTCTGATTTGAATTTTTTCTTGCGAGGAAAAAATTCCTGCCATAGAACGTACACTAAACGGCTATTGTTTTTCTTTCGCATATTTTAAATTCTAGGTAATTACTGACCCCCAGATTTCACAGACATGCCCTTCATCAATAGCCTAAGGGCATGGGTTATGTTTTCCTGGTCTGTGGGGATGTTTGCAAATGAGATCCACTGCCTTTAAAGCTTGAGATGTGTTTAGTGAACCACAAACTCACAACATCAATTGTGCTACGTTTACTAGGAAGAAGTGCTCTATTTGGCAATTAGAAAATAATGATGTGACATGATGGTTATGTCAACATCAGGGCAAAGTCATAGCTTCCAAATGCCATTTGTTCTGTTCAATTTTGTTTTTTACGCTCCGACGAAGTTTGCGAGGCATCATCGTTTTCGGTTGTCTGTCCGTCCGTTCCGTAGATACCGTCGTCCGTAGACGTCCGTCTGTCCGTCCGTTAACCGATCTCGTTCCGCGATAACTTGAGAACCCCGATCGGATTTTTTGAATGTAACTCGACGGCAAGTATGTACTATGAGCCACAATGAACTGATAATTTTGGAGGCTGAAAGGTCAAAGGTGAGGTGCACCAGGGCTTAAATATGTCTGATTTGGGCCGTACCGCGGCGATAACTTGAGAGCGGCTGGTCGGAGTGTCATGTAATTTGGTGAAGTATGTATTATGAAGGCAACGAATGAACTGATTAGATTTTGGGGCGTGAAAGGTCAAAGGTCAAAGGTCACGCTGGGCCTTAAATATTCTGATTTGGGTCGTACCAGCGATAACTTGAACGACCGCCATCGGATTTTTGATGTAAACTAGACGAATATGTTACATAATAACACATGAACTGATTAGATTTGTAGCGAAAGGTCAAAGTCAAAGGTCACCGCACCTTAATATGTTGATTTGGGCTCGTTAACCGCGATAACTGAGAGTGTCTGGTCGGATTGTGATGTAACTTGGGTGAAGTATGTATATGAGGCACTACAATGAACTGATTATGATATTGGGCTGAAAGGTCAAAGGTCAAAGGTCTGGGCCTTAAAATATGTCTGATTTGGGCTCGTTACCCTAGCGATTTAACTAAGAGCGGCTGTCTCGGGATTGTCCATGTAACTTGGTGAAGGTATTGTATAATGAGGCACCAATGAATCTGATTAGATTTGGGGCTGAAAGGTCAAAGGCAAAGGTCACCGGGCCTTGAAAATGTCTGATTTGGCTCGTTAAGCGATAAGTGAGAGCGCTCGTCGCATTGTTGATGAAACTTGGTGAAGTATTTATTATAAGCACCAATAAACTGATTAGATTTTGGAAGCTGAAGAGAGGTCAAAGTCACGCGAGCCTAAAATATGTCATGATTTGGGCTCCGGCTTACCAATGATAACTTGAGAAGGCCTGTCAGATTTTATGTTATTTGGTGAACGTAATTATTATGAGGCAGCCAATAATCTGATTAGATTTTGGAGCTCAAAGGTCAAAGTCACGCGGGCCTTAAATATGTCTGATTGGGGCTCATGACTGTGATAACTTGAGTATGACTTTTCCGATTTTGTTGTAAACTGGGAAAAGTATCTTGTATAAGGCACCAATTTACTGATTCGATTATGGAGTTGAAAGGTCAGAGGTCAAAGTCACAAGGCCCTACTGTCCGAATGAGCTCATTGTCGCGATAGATTTAAGAACTGCTTGAATTGGAATTTACTGTAACTTGTCAAGGGTCACATGCGTTATCATTATTCATGCTAATTGGTCTTGCTACCAGGTAAACTTGAAGCTTTTCAAATTACATTCAGTTGCGATGGGACTGCGGAGGCATACCCATCGACTGCGCGCAGTCGAACTGCTCTAGTTTATTTAAAGCTTGAGATATGTTTAGTGAACCACAAAATCACAACATCAATTGTGCTACTTTTACTAGGGAAGGAGGACTGATGCCATCATTGTCTGTGGTAGTAAAAGTGGCACAATTATGATTTACTTTTTCATTGTTAACTGAATACATCTCGAGATTAAAACAAGCAAATGGAACAGAACAAACGGCATTTGAAAGCTTTGACCGTGCCCTTGACATTGATGCAAGCATCACGTCACAAAGGTATTTTCTAATTGCGAAAGAGAGTGCTTTGCACTCGCACATTTATTTTTGAGACACGCTGTATGTATGTGCATGTACTATCAAAAATTGGCTGTGACAGTCAAACTTGTTGTGTAGCTTTCATTTACCTTGAACTGAACATGTAATGGATCATTTGACTAGTACCTGTAGCATGTTTACATTTCACAAACTACAGGAATTATCAGCAACATACAGGTACCCAAATATAACAATTTCAAGCATTTTAATTTTGAGAAATATAGTAGTTTATCATAGTAATTTTATTACTATGAGCTCAGCTCCCTAGTCATAAAGAACTTTCTGGCATTTTAATTTTGAGAGAAAGTAATATATCATAGTAATTTTATTGCTGCCAGCTCAGCTCTGTAGTCATAAAGAACTTGACTTTGAATTGGTATGTCTATTGTGCTGTCGTCATAAAATACTGATGAAATGGAAATATCTAATTAATTATGATAAAACGTTTCAATGATAATTAGCTTGCCATGCCCATAAGTGTCTATTCATCATACTCTCATCAACAAGAGTAAAGTTGATAGGATTGACCTTTTAACCCTGTAATTGCATTAGTGTGTTGTGTATTTTGTAAATTACAAAATTGAATTTGCATTGACATGTGAAAATTAATTCATTTTATTGCAACCTTAATGATTATCTAGATCCATTACATCCATATAATTTCAGTGTGTGTTATAGGTCAGTGAGTTTTTATAAGAGACAGTTGCATCAATGATCCTCATAGACATTGACTGTTTTAAATTAAGAAATTTCCTGAGAACATCACCAAAAAAAGCTGAAACCTGAAATGAATAATCAACCAACTGAACTGTCATCTTTTGATAAATGTTTTTGGATCAGTTTGATTGTAACTATTTGTCTTTGTTGTTACCTTGTAGAGTGAATGTGTAGTAATTCAGGTCTATATAAACTTCATAGAGCAGGTTGAACCTGATTTCCAGTAATGTGATGTTTACTTTAATATATGTATTAAGTATTATCATTTCCAATATTAGCTTATTGTTTGGAAGAAAGGATTTAATTACCTACGAGTTTCTTCAGTTTCATCTTTCATCTTTATAAAGTCAACCCTATTTACATTGAAGCAGACTCTGAGTGAAAAATAAAATCAGAAGCTTGATAACCCTCTAGCTAGTAAACCAGATTTTTTTCTTTCGTTTTTTCTATCCATTGACTTCGTTGTGTAATTCAGAATATGAGTTCGAAAGTTAGAGTCATTTCTAGTTTTGAAATAATGAGTCATTGAATGTTGACCTGTTTGAACTGGTTCTATAATCTAACAACTTTTTATACAACTGATTTTGACATAATTAATGGAATGTGAAGACAATGTGTTATAATAAACATATCAAGGGGCACATCCTCAACAAGTCGACTCTGAAAAAAATGAACAAGCCACTACAAGTATTTTGGAGTTAGTTTTATTTTTGACTTGAAAACAGCGATTTCAGAAACTATTCACATTCATTATCATGTACCCAAAGAGGATGTATTTGTTTAAGAGATCCCTGTGTGTATTGTATAATTGCATATATTGATTTCCGCATGTTTATACATCCAATCCATTCCCTTTTTTTCACCTACATGATCGATTTGCCATCCCATTATTCATAAAATCTTTCATGCAAGGATGCATAAAATCAACACGTGAGATTTGCTAGAGGTGGATTTCGTCGACAGCCACACATGCCTGCTGCACCCGCCCACAGCTTGAGCCTCGTTAACTCTGATTTTTTTTTCTTCCTTCTACCTTGTCACACAAAGGGCTGGGCCTCGCCAAACCACGTGTTTCTGCACACCGATACCGCACGTCTCCCTCGCCCGTCTCATTTGCGAGGATAACGATGTAGCGAGCGTCGCACGTCGGGGGCAGAGATGATGCACAAGCCAGGCAGCTCACACTGTGTTTCGGCAGTTTTTTTTTGCGACTTTCACACAGACGGAGTCAAAATTCTTATGTGATACCTGTGGTGAAGAGCTCGGGCTGGATATGGCGTAAATTGCCTCTCCCGTAACATGTGGGATTCTTAACATATTGTGCTGGGTAAGTAAACATATTTTTCGTATTTTTAGTGTGATTTACTGTTTTATCGAGGTAAGTCACTGTTTGGCTTGATTTCCAGTTTGTATGCAGTTTCAGTATAGAGAGTGCATTGTGCTATTTATGCACTAATGGAGGTATTTACACTGGAGTGGAAAATTGCTTCTTTATAATGTATTCCCCCACACTTTTATATCCAGCATTTGAAATTTCTGCCTGGGTGCATCGTTGTAGTAGGTGTTGTGATGCTTGTTGCTCAGTTTATCGATCTCCAGAATTCTCCCTGTCCACATCAGAATTGCTCAGAGAGGAGATGGGGCCGCAGACAGGGTAGTCACAAAATAAACCGACAGCATTTAAAGGACATGTTTGTAAATTGTTTGCAAAAATGAATGAATAAGATATGGATAAAATAAAATACTGTAATTTCTTAAAGAATGGTACATTTTTATTACCTTTTTATGATGGGAGACAGAATCTCCAGAATTCCGACTGTCCACATCAGAATGACTTGAACAGGAGATGGGGATGCAGGCAGGGTAGTCACAAACTGAAATGACAAACCTTAAAGGGCGTGTTTGTAAATTGTTTGCAGAAATGACTGAATGGGATAAGGATAAATAAAAATAATGTGATTTCTTAAAGAATAGTATTTCTGTATATGTGCCTTTCATCATGTTGATGCAAGATAAACACTAAACATAACTAATTTTGAGTCACTGTCAAAAAACAAATCACAGCTGGACTTGAGTGGGGATTCAAACCCACAACTCCCTGACTAATAGACAGGGTTCATAACCACGAGACCACCTTGAATGCCCAATGGCCCGAGTGTTGATTTTAGGATCTTATCCAATGAGGCAGCAGGCTACTGCAGATCATCACGTTCTTATGATTATTGCATATTGGTAGAATGATTAAATTAAAATTATAATTTTAATTATTCTACTGACACAATAAATATATATTTCATTGTTTCTGTTGTATGTGATAATTCTTTTTCAGCTGTTCAACTCTTTCATCTCTGTTGCTCTCCTTTGCATTCTCAATCACTATCTCCCCATAGCATTGAAATAGAGCCACCAAATTATTATTCATCCATCCAGGTTTTTAGGCCTACTTCTCAGCTAAGATGATTGTTAGTACTCCTAACCTATATATTTTCAACATCAGTCCCAGGGCTCATTGATATAGAGCTAAAGATGCAATATTTTGTTAACGTGATATCTTGGTGTCACTGTGGTGTTTTTTTTAACCCGTCAGCGACTAAGTACGAGAGGGTTGGGGTATGTGGAGACTGCATGTTATATCAAAATCAAACCATCTCCAACGAGTTAAAATAAGTTTTTCTCTTGAGGTGCAGATGATATGATTTGGGATGAAATGAAGTCAAGGTCATAGGCAAAGAGGTCAAGGTTTTGTATTGTTTTGTATTATTTCAAATTTCCAATGTTAATTGTGATACACAACCAGGATAAGAGTCCTTGGGCCAATTTTCCAATTTTGAGAAATTTGATTTTGTACTTGTGTAGATTTGTGTAAATTTATTTTTATGTGTACATATATTTGGGCATACATGGTGGGGAGGCTGTTTTTCAAGTTTTATCGATCTATGGTATGTAAATGGTAGAAATCAAGAGGTTTCAGGAATTCGCTATTTATTCGTATTTATCAAAATATAGGGATTTTGGTCATGATACAATTTTCAAAATTAAAACAGTCCAAACTCATGACTATATCAATCAAACACAATTCAATAACTGATTTCTTTGCAAGGAGTTTGCTGTGTACACAATTCTACACATGAATATGTCTACATAAATTATACAATGCTACTAAACTTGCTTCATGGTGTGTATTCAAATGATTACTTTGAATGGATTGTACAGGAATACACTGTATAAACCATTATTTTCACGTACAGTTATTTTCGCGTTTTTGGACTACATGTAGGTGCGGTAATTCATGAGTGGTTAATTTCATGATGTTTGTGATGTTGTCATTAACGAGACATGAATTGAAGTGGAAATTTTCGCGAGAGTCTGGTTCGCGACATTCGTGAGAATAAAACCCTCGCGAAAATAACAGCTTAACAGTTTTCATTTCAGTAGGAAAAGTTGAACTTTTAATAACAATCAAGTCTTTTAATCCAAATGATATATTAAATATAGATAGTCTTCATCATATTAGGAAGTGATGGATTTTCAATACCAACTTTAAGCCAAGTGATACACTTTCATTACTATTTAATGTACATGTATATATCTATATTATCCCCATTATATTGCCAGTATAGACATAATGAGAATTCTTCTTTTCATATAAAGTGGCAATATATGAGTACAAAATGAATGATAACTTGCCCACATCAATTTTAGTTACATGGCTTTAGTTGCCAATTTACATTACATTACAGAAATCAGTAGTTAATCTTTGCATCTTGGCATTCCTCATTATAAGCGTAATAGCCTTCTAGAAAAATCTACTGTTCTCTTTCTGTCAGTCCTGTCCTTTCATTCTAAGTAATCATCCTCAGGGGTTTTAAAGGCAAATGACATAATTGGAGGTAGTCCTCGACTTGGGCTGAAACTACTCTAGAATCAAGTAAACTATGCAAGGATTCTCCTGTGAAAATCTTGTAGGCAAACGTTGACTCGTTCTAAAATAACAAAATGTCAATATCCCTCGTGGCAGGCAAACCTACTGTGTGGCTCTCTATGGGTCCTATTTTCATTGTGCCCCGATAAAATTGAAATACTAGTATGTTCATGCTTAATCCTCCTTAAATAAACAAATTAGAGAAAAATCCTTCCAGTTGGGAGATCCGCTCCAGGTGGTGTATAGTTGGTACATATACTCATTTGGTTCTTGAGGCATTTTCAAGTGTTCCCAAACATGCCACTAACCTTTAAGTTATCTTTAAAGAGGAAAGTGTCCAAAATCAGTCCATTACAGTATTCATAGTTCGAAATATCATGAATCGGAGTTTGTTATCTAGTATTAACTCCTGGAATAGTGTACACTGAAATACAGCAACTAAGCAACATTCGGGAACCATATATTGATGCTACGTGTATGTAATTACTCATGTTTTTGATCATCAGCTGTAGCAAGTAATTGAATTGGTTACTTCACAAAGGGCCCAAGTTCACATGTAAACAAATAGGGACTTGGCCCTTTGGTAATTCACTAATTCAATTCTGATTTTTTACTTCAATTTGGGATTTGCGGATTTCACAGAGACAGTGATGGGAGATGCAAAAATAGAATTAAAGTGCTAATTTCTAGTAACCCTGTATCTTCCCCCATTTGCACTGACAAATAGCAAATGAAAAGCAGAAATATATACACCTGTAGTTCTTCTTTTTACGTTTTACGCAGATTCATTCGCGCATGTTACAGTAGTCACACAGTCTTTGTTACTTGAATTTTTTTTAATGATGATTTAACTTCAAGGAGACAAGTGGTTTTAAACTGACATTGATTTTCAAAAGTTTTATGATGTGTTCCTGCTGTAGAACAAAGTCACATTCTCCAAACTTAAGTTTTTCAAGCTACTGTACATTCTTCTTCCAATTACCTTGAATAGATGGTAAATGAGATGAGCTTTAACATATGATGACATAAATGGTACCCTGGAGTACCAACTAGAAATCTGCCATTTTGTTGAATTATTTATTTTATTTCCAGCACTGTAACCAGGGTTACAAAACTGTGTCAAAGTTATGTTTTCCAGTGTACTTCTCAGTGTAAATACACTCTTCTTGTGCAAAATGTTTTCTAAAATGATGTTATGCAACCCTAAAGAGAGTAAAACTAACAACTTTAGCCTCATTTTCACCCCACTTTATGTCAGTTTATATCTTTCCGTTGTGCACTGGCCCAGTCTCAGCATAATAACTGAAGAAAATACTGTTTTTGGACACAAGAAGGCGCTACACAATACGGTACACCGGGGTACAACGGTACCCTGGAGTAGCGCGTGATGCATCATATACATGTAGACCAATACAGTAAACAGCTTATAAAACTGTTCAGAATTAAAGACTAACATTTGAACAGTTACCAGATGAAATTATTCCCCAAATAATCAATGAAAATCATGAGTTGAGCTAGCAATTTCTTTAATATTATATACAAAATGATATTAAAATGCTTATTAGTTAATGTAGAAATAATGTGTAAACATATGAATATACTTTTGTAATAAATTGATATTGTAATGCAATTTTTTTCATTTCCCAAAATTATATGGAAGATACCAAAATAAAACAATTCAATTGAGTTCAATTCACTAGTGAGCTTTAATAAAGACTTTCAGAATTATTTTACATCCCAGGGTAGCATGTGATCATAAATGTCAACCTCAATATTAGGCCTCTAATTGCTCTCAAAAACTACATTGATGGAAAAACAGACCCGTTTCACCCCCAAAACCACAGACATTTATACTTCGCATGAGGAATAAATGCATGCATGAGCTTGGCACACATTCATGTATGCACCAGTAGGCTGCTACTTTAAGGCAAAGTCAGCCAGCCTCTTTTGAAGGTCATATTAAACAGAAAATGCAATCAATTAATTAGGATGAAATATATAAACATGATCCATGACAACTTCCTGGGCGTTAAAGGACAAGGACAATTGACAAAGAACATGATGGATATTTATTGGAGACTGTTACTCAAAGTGACTCGGCCTTGTCACTTAGTTTGATTGATCCAGTAATTCTTGTTGTCATTGATGATGTTGCATTTGCCTATTTCCTCCTATCAGTACAGTGTGGCCATTTTGAAATAGTTCAAGAATAAGTGAGTGGAGCTTGATTTACATGTAGGTACACACGTTTAATGAAGAGTTATGAATTTGATGTGTAATGGAAATATTAAAACAATACAAGCAATGGAAAGGGAAAATATGTCGTTGACAGTTTGAGAAATATCTGAATTTCTAACTGTAACAATTATCTACTTGGTTTGTACATTTCTGATATTTGATCAGAGTGTCACTTATGTTATCTGGGCCCGGTTGGGCCACTGTCATTACAAGGTGTACACCATGCGCTTGTGAAAACGCGTAAAAAGGATTGTTTTCACAGACAGCGATGTATGCGTGTACAGTGAAAAGGGTATCAAAATTGCCAAAATCAGGAAAAAGGATATACTTTTAAAGTGATAGGCTAACATTGTGGAGCTTCAATTTAAAAATTTGTCAAACTTTGATATCTGAGCTATATAGTAGTGTTTGATTGGACAAATAAACACCCCAGAATACAAAAGTTTGGAAGTTTATGCTGCCACTGGCAAGATATGAATGAATAAACAATTAAAACTCGGGGCGAGTAAAAGTAGCCTAGATCTACACACTATGAGTCTATGGGAAGAAATGGGGAGGTGAATCCGGCCAACTTACGATTTTCACTTTTTTAAAGCACTAAATAATAATATTGAAATACAATTTTTTCAGGGCTTCATTTCATGTAGCTGAGATTGTTTTAATTGTGGTAAATGTTGGCCTATCACTTTAACAGAAGGCTTACTCGAAAAGGTATCCTAACAGATTTGAATACTTGTTTGGGGGTATTCTGAGATTGAAGGATAATTACTTGTTTAGGGTCCAGTTTGAAAGTCCATACACGAACATGGTGTACCCTTCGTAATGACAGTGGGCCTCTGGGGGATAAACGGGGGGGGGGGGGGGGGAGAGAAATGATTTACCATCCTTACAGTGAAGCAGAATAATATGAGAATATGAGATGTGAAGGATACTTTGTGCAAACTTGTGCATGAAAGAACAGACAGTTGTGAGCTTACCACTCCAAGATGAATACACTTTTTTTTTAATGTCAAATTTTCACAAATTCAAATATATGTGTTTTTACTGCATGTACTCATTTTGCAAACTGAAGTAACTCTGGACTTGCAATTCAATTTCATGGCATTTGAAACGCAGCTTTGCAGAAGTCATCAATATTTATTGCAACAAATGTGATTTTACAAGTGTAATGAACCTACCTGCTATGCTCATTTGGTGATGATAAGGATGTAATACCTAGTTCGAGTTGAGTAATGCATGGTAAGTGTTAATGGCATGTTAGTTGTCTCTTGACGTGGGGAATTGTCACATTCATCATGGCTTGTTGGGTTATTCATTTATTTTGTAAGGAATTCTGCTGATTTCTGTTTATAGGAATATAGTTGAATATAGTTGTTGTCCCTTTGGGTGTATTATATTCCAGGTTACAGGTGCAAGAAACAGCTCAGATTCAAGGGAAATTCAAATGTACCCATTTCAGAGACAGGTAGATGCTACATGTAGTTCCGAAACATTTTCTTGATAAACCTGCATGCTAAAGAACACAGCTCATATTTCACCAAATACCAAATTTGGTTTAACTTATACATGAAAGGTAGATTAAAATGTATTTCATACACTGAATATTTTGTAGTATTTTTTTTCTTTTTTGTGTGCAAATTTCAGAAATAAACAATCACAAAAAATGTTCACTTCCTGATATAATTGTACAAAGTGAATGAAAATTTAAAGTGCAAAAATAAACCTTCGCAAATTCCCTGCCTTGAAGCAAAATTGGAAAAATATTTGTGTCCACAAAATACATGGCATACTGTATAAACTGTAAACAGTTAATTTTTAAAATAAAAACTGATGATATAAGTTGGCTGGGTCATACATATATCCAGAAAGAAATAAGGTGAAAGCCAGGGGAAAGGTGGCCTTCAAGTTTTTATATTAATTCTATTTTTTTTTGGGGGGGGGTGGGGTGGTTCTAATTCATAAGGAGGGGTTCCACATCGAATGTAGACACCCATCCATCTGTAGGGACGTGTTCAAGTTAATATCTAATGAAGATAACTGTGTATACTTTGTGAATTTGTTGTAAACTAAAAATGGACACTTCACATTTCAGAAGCAGTCATTTTACTTCATCATGGTCAGTGTGTGTTTTTCTCTCCCTGTATGTGTATCTGTATATGGTGTATGTGTATGTTTATAGGTGTCTGTTCCTGTGTATCTATGTATCTGTGTGTTGTGTGTGTGCCTGTCTCTCTGTATATATATGTTACTTGTGTAGGTCTGTGTGTCTTTGTGTGTTATTTGTGTCTCTCTCTGTTTGTGTGTATACAGTATTCTGTATGTCTGTGTGTTACGTGTGTGTTGAAGGCCATACTTCAAACCTAACAAGTAGCCATAAATTGAGCCTAATTCCATGATGCTTGAAGGATCAACCTTCATGTAGAAAATGGCTAATTACATATCATTAGCATTATTGATGTTCAGAGTAACAGGTTTTGTGACCTTTACATGTTCTGCTTTTTTCCTTCAAAACTAATTTCACAAATTATGATAGTTCATTAGTAATTTAGTTTCTACATTTATTTGATTGGCTTTCAGTATTTATTCAAACTTGTGAACAAGTACATGTATGTTATTCTGCTCATAATAGACATTCATTAGCGTGTTTGTTCACATTGTAAACGCTGTGACACAGTAGCGTACGCAGGATTTTGCCAAGGGGAGTGTTCATCCGCGGCCAAAATCCTAGGTCTATTTTTTTTCCCGGTCACGCCAGCTGCCGAAAACTCGCTCGAGCAGGGGGGGGGGATTTTTTTTTTCCTCCAAATCCAAGGTCCACATTTTTTCCCGGTCACGGCAGTCACCGAAAACTCGGCTCGGGGGGGGGGGGGGGGGGGGGGGGAATCGATCCACATCCTAGGTCAAAAATTAAAACACCCCCCTTCACACGAAAAAAGGGGGGTGATTCCGTGAAAAAGGGGGTGTTTTCGAGAAAAAGGGGGGTGTGTGGGGGTGTTTGAAAACCAGTAACACCCCCTGCGTACGCGTATGCTGTGACATTACTACTATTCTGGTCTCCAGTATGTTTCCTATCTGCTGTTGAATAAACAGCAAGAATTAACAATTATGATAGCTTTCAGATTTAAAGAGAGAATGGACCAAATCTTCATAATTGTCACAGAGTAAGTACAAAACTGATGATACTAGTGACAATATAGAAGTAGTGAGAGTCAACTACATGTAATTACTACTAATTAGTAGTCATCTCGGACTTTGTTTGCCGTACAAACTTGAAGATGACCCAGTGACATGGGGGGCATCCTAAATTCACATGCATGTACATGTGACAGGCCTTTTCACATTAATTGTGCCCTTTGAGTTAGTGGCATATATTGAGAATGTTTGCTAGTACCGTACATATTTACGACTCTTACGAGACAGGTTCTGCGAATGAATAACTGTCAGTGATCGACATCGTGAAGATTTTATGACATACAGTTTGACTTACAGCGTGTTTCTGTTGAGCCTACCATATTTATCCGGATAAAATTTTACCGGCTAATAACGGAGAAGGTCTGTTTCTGTTGGATTGCGTTTTCTGCAAAGCACGATCGATCCTACCGGGATCGTACGATTACCGTCTAAGAGTCTGTTGACCTGGGTTGCCGCAAGGTATTGTGGGATGACCGAGGTCAAATTTATGCTCAATCAAACACACGCGCGCTGCAGCCAGGGGTCATGTATTCCGATCACGTGGTTTTGTTTATTTCCAGTTTCTCACCGGCAAAAGACGGATAATGGCGGAGAAGGTCTGTTTCTATTGAGATCTTCTACTCCATTAGCCAGTTCATTCCAGAAAACTAGCTTCAATAGAAACACGCTGTTAGAAAACATACTAAAATCCCCTCTTTATGCATACATGTATGTGTATGGACATTATTCAAGGTTTATTTTGGCAAATTATGTCATCATATGGTATTCCTCAAACAAATATGAAGGTGGGATCTTGTACATATTTGGGTTTCTTTTTTTCTATCTTTTATACCATTAAAGGCAGAGTGTCTCTTTTGCATGCCTAAAAATTAACATTGTAAATACACTGGTATACAGTACAGAAGAAAAGTCCATCTAAGATCCTTTTGCAAAGTACAAGAGCTAGAAACATAGCTTTTGTGGAATTATAGTCACTGTTAGAGTTTGATTTAAATGATTGTTTTCTATAGACAAAAAATAGCTGGCATAGTACATATAAAGGCAATAGATTACTAATTAATTACTGATCTTTAGATTTCACAGATATTTCCTCCAAAAATAGCTTCAGGGCATGAAAGTTTTGCTGTGCTGCAAAAGGGATGCAAATAAGATTCCTTGCCTTTAAGTCATAGACCAGTGGAAAACTGAAAATATGTGCATGGATTAGTTGGCTCTGTACTGTATTGTTAGAGATGTGTACCAACTGCTCTTTTAAGTAGATGACCTGTACTAATAATAGGCTCATTATAAACCTAATGACATCCTCCGCATCATATCATCTAAGCTAATTTCATGCAATTTCATATTTTTTTAGAGTGTCACAGATCACTGATTACCAACACCTCCAAGCATAAGTCATAAACCTAATCCCCCAGTCACGGAACATTGATTCTTCTGTCCAGTCGAATGCTACTCAAAGGTCTAATAGCAGTAGTGTCGACACACTATGTCAGAAAAAAGATCGTAAAGGAGAAACCAGCTTTTTTGCGGGGAGGGGGATGTCCATTATTTGGGACTGCATTACATGAGAAATACATATTTTAGACAATTTACACTTATGGGTTATGGGTTAGCAATTAACTGGGAAATAAGTAAAACATTTTTGAGGGTTATTTGGGGGTATATTTTTCAGACGTTTGTCAGCCTAGCTACTTGGTTCTTTCTTGTTTTGTTTTTCTTTCATTTTTCTTTTTCTTTTTCCTTTCTTTCTCTCCCTTTCCTTTGTTTCAATCTTTTCATTCAATAGGGCCCTAATCCTGTTTCTTCCATCAACAAACCTGTACAATTTGAAATTTTCATTTGAAGTGTTCAAAATTAAGGGGAAGATATGCATAAAATACAGCACATGTGATCTTTAGAGACAGTGATTTTCCGTGTCAAAAAATGGTCTTTTCCATTTCTGAAAACCTGTAATTCTGTTTCAACTTGATCGAAAAGTGGAAAATCCATTTTGTCATAAAAAATGTACACAGCAGAAACATGAATTCCATTTTGCAAAAGTGAATTCCATGAATTTCACATGGAAAGTAAAGAACCAAACCGGATTTTCCATTTCAGTTTACCAGTAAACAGAAAATTATTGTCCGTAGATCTTATAGCACAAAACTAACATTATGCATGATTATTATTATATCATGCATGACATACCACAAGTACATGTACCTTGACACATCTTGTACATTAAAATAAGCAGGCATGTGGGGAGAGGAAGAGGAGAATAAAATGTCAATATCTGCAATAGGTCACAAAGATACATGAATAACGTTAACATAGATTGATTATAAATCTCTATAAAAATGTAACATAGATGAATATACATCTGGATCAGTATTGCATGGTAGATAAATAAACAAACAAAAAATAACTACCCCCTTTTTCAAAATACCATAACTTTTTAAAGAAACGGTTTTGAGCAAAATAATTCGGCAGGGGTGTTTCTGCACTAATTGACTAACTTATGTGTAAAAATGTGATTGATTTGTCAATGCATACATGAGTGAGCACATATTCAAGGCAAAATGTCACTTTTCAAAGCTCAATTTAAGAATTGCCATCCTTCCTTAATTTTGAAAACTGTAAAATCCATTAAGTTTATTGAAAAAATTGAAATCCTTTATTTTTCAGCAAAATGTATCTTAACATGTTGTACGAACATAAGAGGTTCTAACCATGTCGTGGTTGAGTGAACACACTCTTTGAATAAAGCAAGAAATACCATTGTTTACCTTTATTTTGGCATAAAAGATGACTCCTGTGACTTTTCAAAAGTGACCTTTTTGCCTTTAAAGGTAAATGACATGATTGGGGGTAGTCCTCGATCAACTTGGGCTGAAACTACTCTAGAATCAAGTAAACTATGCAAGGATTCTCCTGTGAAAATCTTGTAGTCAAACGTTGACTCATTCTAAAATAAACAATGTCAACATCACTTGTAGCACGGAAACCTGCTCTGTGGCTCTCTAGGGCTTATTTTTATCATCCCCGGCAAAAAATAAGATACTCCTATGTTTATACTTGATTCTCCTTAACTAAACAAATTACAGACAAATCCTCCCAAGTGGGAGATCCACTTCTGCTAGTGTGTAGTTGGTGTATATTTCAACTCATTTGGTTCTTGAGGCATTTTCAAGTGTTCCCAATCATGTCACTAACCTTTAATGCATGCTCACTCATGCGTGGCTAGACAGATCAATCACATTTTCACACAGAGGGTAGTCAATAAGTGTAGGAATATTCCTGCCAAATTATTTTGTGAAAACTCATTTTGTTGAAAAGTTATGGTAGTTTGAAAAAGGGGGTAGTTACTTTTTATGTTGTGTGTATTATATAGAAACATGTGAGGCAGTATTTTTCAGTTTTAGTATAGAGATAAAAATACATTGATATACCAGTAGTTAGGTAGACTGATAAAGTGATTGATGCTACATTAGATAGGTACATGTACTGTAGTTGAGTGTTCAGATAGTATCTGTAGATATACATGTAGGTAGAAAGAAAGATAAATAGATAAACAAATAACCCTCGGTATTGAATATCAGGAAAAAAAATTGTACTTTGATATTTAATGTGTTTGGGCAGGTGAAACATTTTCTGAGCAGTAGCACGCAATAGCTTTTATTTCTTTTCCCACTGATAAGTCCCAATCAAATTGGATAAATTGAGTCCTGCAGGAGCGGTTCTTTGTCGGTTTTGTTTAAGAGGAGAGGGATGTCGGAATCTGGGGGGGGGGGGCAAACATATCAACAATTCCATCATCTCTCCAATCAAATGGGATGAATTGATGTCCTGGCAGGAGCATTCTTGAGAAAGGCAGAGGTGTCGATCCTAGGGTTGGGGGCAGCCTGGGGGGCAGTGGGGCTGTTGCCTCTCCCCTATTAGAATATTGGGGGGCAAACATATCAACAATTCCATCATCTCTCCATCATCTCAAGAAAGGCAGAGGTGTCGATCCTAGGGTTGGGGGCAGCCTGGGGGGCAGTGGGGCTGTTGCCTCTCTCCTATTAGAATATTGGGGGGCAAACATATCAACAATTCCATCATCTCTCCAGTCAAATAGGATAAATTAACGTCCTGGCAGAAGGGTTCTTGCTGGTTTCTTTTAGCACTTTGTGTGCTGATGGCATTTCGACTCACCCAAGTATGAGTTCCTCAATGGGCTATTGATCGATGGCGTACCTGTTTGCTGAGGATACAATTATTTTCATAAGTCTTAAGTTAGAGTTTAGCCCTTCGGGTGCTGGGCTGACTTTAGATGTGTTAACCAGAGACTGAATTGTTGTATACTTATACGTATATATATAACCTTTCAAATATGTATGATTTCTTGTAAAATTCCAAATGTTATCGAGACAAGACATTTTTACTCTTTAAGTTGGTTCAATGGGACTTCATTTTACGAGAAATATCATTGGTAGGAATATCAGTGATGTTTATTACTCGAGTTAAAAGATATGACATTGATTGTCTTCTCCCCAACCGGTGTGCCGATAGTACCTCATTGAGGTTATCCGTGGGTGAGCCGGTGCTTTATGAAGAAATATTGAATCAACTGGTAGTGTAAAAATGACTCATGTTGGTAACATGAGAATTTTTTGAGAAAATCATACTTCTTAGGAAGGTTATGGATACAATTAGAAAACAATGCAGTTTCTGACTAACATGCCTGGATTTTCCCTAGCAACCCCAATTTGTAAGTTACAAGGATTTAATGTGATGACAGGACTATTGCATTTCTGTCTGAAACTGACTTTGCTACAAATTGTGTCTGCATGATAATTGGATGAACTTGATGTTTAAATGCTATATAACATTGTGGAAGCCTCATTTAAACAGTTGTCAAACTTTGTTATTCGGCATATCTGACATTGTTTGAATGGACAAGTGAACACCCTAGAACACAAAACTTCAGACAGTTATGCTGTCACTCCTGAAATATGTACAGATAAAAATTATCACGAGTCGGCCGACAAAAATTCTGCAGCACAGCATTCTCTAAAGTAAAACTAGAATGGTCGCTCAATGATTTTCACTTCTTAAAAGCACTTAATGATCATTTTGAAATGCAATTTTTTCAGGGCTTCATTTTTAGACATTATCAGAGACACTGATAGCATGGAGAATCAGGCTGCTCAGATCTGTTTAAATTGGAAGCATTATTAAATGATGTCTTTAAAGGCTAGTTCAGTGAATGGTATAACACGATTTTGTTTCCTTTATTTGCCTCACCTGCATAGCAGAAGCGAGACTTACGGCATTGCTTTTCTGACAGTGGTGTCCAGTGACGGCGACGGCAGCGTCAATATCAAAAACTTAACCTAAGGCCGATTTCTCATCGCCATCAACAGGGGTTGATCATCCCCTTTAAGACACATGACGTTCATGCACATGAATGCATGAATCATGAAATAGAAGAGGTTCCCCCTCTGCACAAAGCATGCCTCAGCCTCTAAATGCCCTCAGGGTATACAGCACAGGCTCCGTCAATAGTAGACAGAAAATCATTATGCTGGATCCATAACATTCGCTTATTTATTTGTCTCTCCGTGCACTTTGCCTGCACAAATGTATGATTTGAAGTGATACGGTCTACACATACAAGGTGCCACTGACCACATAGTCAAATCATTCCCTGACCCTAACCCATCCCTCACTCATCTTTTCTTGTATTTCCTATGTATGAAATGAAATAATGACATATTAAGTATGTTTTCTTCAATTAAGTAATTGCATACCTGCAACACACTGATCAGAACTAAAAGTACTTCTCGTCTTGGCACGCAGTACATTTTCTATCCAGTAAAATCATGTAGCTTGCACTATGAAAATACTGTTAAAGGTTAGTGACATGATTGGGAACACTTGAAAATGCCTCAAGAACCAAATGAGTTGAAATATATATCAATTGTACAGCAGCTGGAGTAGATCTCCCAGCTGGAAGGATTTGTCTCTAATTTGTATACTGAAGGAGAATCAAGCATGAACATACTACATGTAGTATTTCAATTCTCTCGATCCCCAATAGAAGTAGAAGCCATAGAGAGCTACACAACAGGTTTGCCTGCCACTAGGGATATTGACATTAGTCATTTTAGAATGAGTCAATGTTTGACTACAAGATTTTCACAGCAGAATTGTTGTATAGTTTACTTGATTCTAGAATAGTTTCAGCCCAAGTTGAGCATTCCCCGCAATCATGTCATTCACCTTTAAGTATCTTTCTAAACATGACATTGAAAGTAATTTGACAGAAGTAAATATAGTGTCCAAATAATTGCTTTTGACTTTATGTTTTCTAAAATTGAATGTCCTTAAAAATGTGTCCATTTTATATTGTGCAGTAATACTGATCATGATAGTAATTAGTGAGAGTTTAACACGTTGGTAAATAGATTAAAGGGAGAACGCGCCAGCATTTAACAGGCATAAGTTAAGAATAAAAATGACAAGACATTGTGAGTTTTGTGAGAATTATGGTACATGGTGACAAAAACAGCCTAAATAAGGGGTTACTGTGTGATACTCACCTCATCCCCTATAAATTAGTTAATTTGTGTTTTTTTACGTCTTTGTAAGTTATTAGCCCTAAGACCCACCCAACACCCTTTGCAGAGAAACCAAGATATAGGGAATGGAGGGCTTATTCAATTTCAAACAGTGCATACATTCCACGGTGCAGTAACACACGTCACGTAGGCATGCAGGGTCACGCAATGGTCAGCTTCCTACAGTGCACGTGCAATCTGATTGGTTGGCAAGAACTCAAATATTTTCTTAACTTATGCCTGTTAGTTGCTGGCGCCTTCTCCCTTTAAGAGGGATTAATTAATGACATAGTTTAAAAATCAGTTGTTTACTCTTCATAGCATGGTGATTTTGTTTTCTTCCACCAAAACAAGTATATACTTTCTTTGCCAACCAAAATATCTCGCATTCTGTTTCATATAACTTTGAAAAATTTGATATCCAGTCATTTTTTGGCAAAGTGCAATTTACCCAAGTTCAACAAAGCAAACCCCTTTTAGAATACACAGCCACTGAGGTGAAAGTAACTCTGCCTCCGGCAGCTACAAGTGACTTCAACACAAACAAAACTAAGTGCAGTGGAGTATGATAGCTGTCTGTTCCTTCCCAGGGTTTCTTTATCTAGTCACAGGTGATTTGATTATTCCTGTTCTGCAGTTTTAGTTCGTCTTTGCGAATATATAACCATGGTAGCCTGCCTGGCTGTTTAAATGTCATTATCGTTATTTTGTTCTTGTAGTGTACGTCCACCTTTGTATGTTGGTTTGCAGATGTCTCGCTGAAAGAATATCATTACAGGGGCACTCTGAATTTGTGGGGGGAAACAAACTTTTCTGTGATTTACCTCATAGATTTAAAGAGGAACTGCACAGTATTACAAATTGTATTTTTGCTTTTTTTTTGCACCAAACCATTTTTTCTCAGAGTTACGATTCATACTTTGTAAAGGTTTTGAAATTTAAACAACAAATCATTTAGAATTGGGCTGTAAGTTACTCATACTCAAGTTGTGTTTTGTGAATGTAGGCTAAGCTTCAAACACTGGATGCAGCTTTCACTCACTGATTTTAAATTTACTGTAGTAAAGATTGCTTGACAATTTATCAGTCTTTCACAAAGTATTCTATTGTCATCCCAGACATCAGAAAACAACATCAAACCAGCTACTACTACATGTAAACACTCGGTTCGCGTCACGTTCAAAATAAGAATCAAAATTACTCACGTTTGGATTTTGATCTGATCTTTTTTTATAATGGTGTCTTAAATAGGACAAACATGCTGGAAAAAATATAAAGTCTTAATCTAAAAGTTGAGTTTCGTATCAAGCCGGCAAGCAGTGTGAAAAAAATAACAAATTAGTAAAAGCCTTTTGTTATGTGTATTTTCTTTTCTTCCCTGACTCTGAATAATCATGTTATTATGCAAATAACAACAACAAGCAGCTATGCTTGCCATGCACAAAATAGAAAAACAAATTGTCTTCATGCAATCAACAAGACACACCTGGGTTTGGAATGTTCTCTGCTTCCTGACTCAAACACAAAATTCCAATCTGTGCAAACTGCAATGTACACTAAAAACCTGTGTTTGGTGCAATATACACTGAACACCTGTGTGTGGTATGTGGGTTTCTTTTCTGGTATATATACTCAAACATACCGGTAATTGGAATCAAAGGTAACAAATATACTTTTTCCAATATGCACATGTGGTGTGCTTCAGTATGTTTAAGTTTTTTATTTAAAACTCAACTTTTAAATTACGATTTTATCATTTTCCGAGCATATTTTGTCCGTTTGAAGACACCATTGCAAAAAAATTTGCACCCAAATCCAAAATGCTAGTAATTTCGAATGCAGCGCGAACCAAGTATTTAAGTCCATCAAACCTACTGAAAATTGTTTACTTGACAAACTGATACTGTAATTATCAGAAAGCAGATATTACTGTGGACATTTCCTGTGTCAAAATGCCCCCCCCCCCTCTTTTTTATTTCACTAAACTTCTCCAAAATGGAAGTGTTTGAGAGTGTGCGATTTTTAGGACATTAGCAGATAAGCAAAATTTTTCATTTTTCACCATTAGCAGTACACTTGTACATGTTACTGTATAGTAATGATGCAGATGTTTTACTGGTGCACAACATACAGACATAAACTGACCAAAAGTCAGGTTGGTGTTACTTTGAAAGTGTTATTTTTTAGGCATTTAGTGTTGGAATAAGACCACTTAACAAAACATTATTCTCAAAAGAGTTTTTCAGTTTTTGAGTTGAAAAAAAATGCATTAAGAAATAACTTTCATATATGGTTTGGTACCCAGTGTACAGCACACACACACACACACACACACACACAAATAGATAATTCAACAAAATGGTGGATTTTTATTTGGTACCCCAGGGTACCATTTATGTCATCATTTACTAAAACTACTCTTGGGCTTTTTGTTTAATTTACCAAACTTGTAATCAAATTTTAACACTATTCTGATCATCTTTCTTTTCTAAAAATAAGAAACTTGCTAAAATGGATAATACAAAATTCATGACATTTTAGAATTTGGTTTCTCTCAGTTAGCAGTATGTGGGTGTAGACTAAGGCCTCCATTTTTCCGTTTTACAAAATCAAAATTCCGTTTTTCAAATTTTCCATTTTCCGCAAATTTCTGCGTTACTAAAAATCACGTATATAAACACCACCTATTACTTAATACTTGCATGATTACAACTCAGCCTTGGTGAAATGAAGCAGCCGTAGTCATGGTAGTGAGAAAACTGCCGGCAGAGGGGCCTGTAGAGGGGTTTGCTAGGGTCATTACTCTAATGCTTGGTGATGGTTTTATTTTGTTAAAGAATGATTTTAGAGGTTCTAATATTTGTTTATTTTTTAAATTCATTAACAATCTTAAGGTTATTTCTTCAACATTTCATGATTTCCCATTTTCCGCGTTACACTTCCTATTTCCGCGATTTTTCTCCGTTTTCCGTATCGCGGATGAATGGAGGCTTTAGTGTAGACTAGTAACAGCCACAAACAAAACTAGGAAAATGAAATGAAAATACCCGGCTAAAGTAATTTTGCCAGCTGCGAGTATTTTGGTAGGGAATTCGAAATAATTAGAAAATGTTTTGTATGAGTGTGCTTTATCACATGGTTAATGAAATTACATCTGATGATTACTGGGGGGGGGGGTGTCGTCAGTCGTTTATTTCTTGTATAAATGTATACCTGATCTGAAGTGTCTCGTCATAATAACCGGGGTAATGATAAACACAATGTAAATTACACCCGAGAACCGATTATTGTTATAACATATCACTTATATCATTACATTACTCAACTATATTAGACCTTTATTTTCATTCGCTGAATTTAATTCTGTTTTCAATTCTTTAATTTGCCATAGAACTGAATAATATCATTACATTACTCAACTTTCAACTATGTTATAAATTTATTTTCATATGCTGACTTTAATTTATTTTCATATGCTGACTTTAATTTTGTTTACAATTCTTTAATTGCCATGAAACGGAATAATGACTGCAAAAGATGAAAAGTTTTATATACTATTACATGTTGTTCATTTTATGTTATACGGTATATGTTATATGTTGTATTGTTGCTACGTGTTATGTGTTACACTGTTAGTTTTTTGTTAATATGCTAATGTTATTATATGATTGTGGTGTTTATTGTGAAATTATTAATCTTGCAAGCCAATGGAAGCAAAATTTCTATGTATTTTACGTGGACAATAAAGATGAATGAATCTGAATCACTCCTAGTCCCGAGTCTATACCGCCAATGGATATTTTTTGTGCACAGGTTAAAGACACAGGCTAACATTGTGGAGCTTCAAATTAAAAAAAAATGTCAAACTTTGCTATCTGAGCTACATAGTAGTGTTTGAATGGACAAATTTGATAAACACCCTAGAATACAAAAGTTTATAAATCTATGCTGCCACTGGCAAGATATGAATGGATAAACAATTATTACTCGGGCCAAGTACAAAATAGCCTATGTGAGGAAATGGGAAGGTGAATCCAGTCAACTTACGATTTTCGCTTATCATTTTGAAATACAATTTTTTTCAGGGCTTCATTTTTAGACCTTATCAAAGACACTTGGAGCATGGAGGATTATGTAGCTCACATTCTTTAATCTGTGGTCAATGTTTGTTAGCCTGTGGCTTTAACTGTAGGTACTGGATTAAAAAAAATATCACTGATGCATAGATAAGGCACTCAAAAAGAAATCCCCTGATTATTACTACAGTTGGGTGTATGCAGTCTGAATTCCATATCCTGGACCTCCTACATGTACATAGTAGGTGTGTGCTCTATGGCTGCCCCTCCCACCGTAGTGCTAGGCCTGACTGACAGTCAATGGATATTGGACCCTGGATATCTGATCCTGAGAATGTGGGAGCTCATTGTGTTGTTATTGTTGTCTCCTCCAGTAGAGTGGGGTTTGTCCACACTGGAGTAGTAAATTCTATCACATCACGTATGCTTTGTTTACTCTTTGCTGCACGTGAGCTTGCCGTGTTTGACTAAAGCTTGGAGGTACCTCCATGACTATAAAAGTGAAGTTTTCTGATCACACACACACACATACATACCAGTAATTGTATTGTTGTAGACATCTGGAAGGCTTAGCACTATTATACCAGACTTTGGAATTGGAATTGAAGCCCACAGCTCCACAGCTTCTTTTTTGTTTGGATTACCAACAAGTCAGTCTATTTATGAGTATGATCATTAGCAACAGTGAGTACAGTATAATAACTATAGTTTCAATTACTTTTTTCTGTGCACAGGGTTTAAATAGTACCTGTACCTGCTTGTATTGTAATTTGGAATGATTGGCATGTTGAACGCACATTGAATATGTGCATTAACTCACTGATCGTGTCAGAATTAATAGAGGAAGTACAAAATAAGTCTTGCTTCCTGGTTTGTAAAATAGTAATTTATATTGGAAAAAGGCCAATAAAAATGTAGCATTTGTACCATATGCATTTTAGCTTATGTATATACATATCCTATATTGAGTTTGTGAGTATTAAGACGCGCATTCAGTGGTAAGGTAGAACCATGGTATGATCATAAGGGTATATAGTGCGATATACAGTATATGCTATATTACCCCCTAACCCTGTCCGCTAACTTGTTTTGGACTTATGTGTATAACCTTTCAAAAATGTACGCTTTGTATAAAAATCCAAATGCTGTCGAGACAAGACATTTTAACTCATTTAGTTGGTTCAATGTGTCTTCATTTCAAAATAAATATACTATAGGTGCGTCTACATTACAAAACTTCGCCGATGTTAAATTTCGCGAAGTTTTAATGAACTTCGAGTAAAAATCATATCGTGCATCCACATTAGCCCAAACTTCCCGATCTTTTCCGAGAGACTAAAACTTCCCGAAAATTAAGTCGTTAATGCGCATGTGCGTAAAAGGTATACAATGCGTCCTTGAATGTATAGAGCGCAGGCGCGAAAACAATGATTAATCACCAGCTTTGCTGGCATCACTTCGCATAATATATTATGCGATGCTTAATATTTATAATGCTTTGTAATGACTGGATCATGACGCTTGGATTAGGCAGTCAATTCACTACGAGACCTTGACTAAGAAGATCTGAACTTCGACAAAATTAAGGCTTTTTCTTATGAATATAATGTTCCCGTCGACAAAGGGGAAATCGCTGCACTGATTATCTTTCACGCGCACTGACCGTCAGTCCCCATGATTGGCGAAATGTTTCCTGCAAATTCCAATGAAAATCACATTCGTTGGCAAATTCAGACACCATTGGATGTACTGCACATACCTAGCCAGAGCGACTACCAGCTTTCAATGGACGCGTTTTGTACCGGAAATGGTCAATGGGATACTGGACCCCACGAAACTTCGCGAAGTTTGCGTCCACACTGCAAATGTCGCGCGACATTTCGCGGTGTCTGAGGAAAATCCTACCCCATGAGCAGGATTTTTCGCGGGAAGTTTCGCAGGTATAATTTCGCGAAGTTTGCATCTACACTGCAAATTATCGGGAAGTTAATTATCGGGAAGTTAAACTTCGCGAAGTTTCGGTAGGTGTAGACGCACCTATTGGTAGGAACTTCAGTGACGCCTGTCATTCGAATTAAAAAGTATGGAACTGATTGTCTTCTCGGTGCACCAGTGGGCTGATAGCACCCAAAGTGTTAAAAATATAATGTGTAGAAGTGTGCACCTAATTTTTTCTTTAAAGTTATTTTCATTAAAAAAATAAAACTTTCAATTTTAAACCAAATGTTGGTGTCTGAACTGAAGAAATAATTTTGATATTTTCATTGAAGTCGAAATTTTGACCAAGTATGAGAATTGCGCTCTTGGTCAAGACCATATTCCCGAGAGTATGTATTAACGATCTAACTTACTGAATATATTTGATACTTACATAAAGACAGAGACAAAAGAAAATAACAACAGCAAAAACAAACACAGGGTGTCAATCCTGGGGGGGGGGGGGCTTGGGAGCAGTTACCATCCCAATGAAAATACGGGGGGGGGGGGGCAAACATATTGATTTGCCCCCACCCTTAACTTGACAACTTGAAATAAAATCATAAAACATAACGCAAGGATTAAAAAAACAGTGGAAGACAATACAAACCATTAAATTGAACATAATAATACCACTAAACATTACACAATTATCAAGTTTTCAGCATGCTTTGCAGTTTGCACGCAAAATTCTATATTGGGCAATTCCATAAAATAATCAACTTTTGTACGTCCGACCCCCCATTTTTCTCCATTCTTTAATGCTTCACTTCCACAAACTGCTCAAGCCATGATAATTTAAGAGCATTATAACCCTTTAAGAACAAGAAATCAGAGAAATCATTTCTGGAAGGTCCCACATACAGGGGTCGGACGTACATATTTTATGGAATTGCCCCATTGCAAATTTGCAATTGATGCCTCTGAACAAACACAAAACAAAGCAATTACTACAGGTACACATGGTAAGCATACACAAATGAAATAATCCACGGCGTAATCGTACTTACCTACCAAATCCATAACATTATGCTATTCGCCCCTCGCGCGATTTGCCAACCGACAGAATTCCTCTAAAAATTAACTTACCCACACCCCTTTCCGCCATGGAATAGCCCAGCCCATAATGCTCCTATCCCCCAGAATGCACCTCCTCTCGTCTGTCGCACGTTTTCTGTTGCCGACCTGTTCGACAGCTCGCGATTTTTTTCTGAATTTTTCTGTTTTCGAGCTGACTTCCCTCCACCCAACGAGATTACATCGTTCCTCGAGGTTTTCCTGAGACCGAGAGTGATATCCAGTGTCACACTGTGTTCGAGGTCGTGAGTTAATTGTTTTTGCTTTGTCGTTTTGGTGGCATCGTTCTGCCGCCCTTTTTCGCTCAGTCGCCATTTTGTGCGCCGCCCGCTGCACTGCGTTAGTGCAACGAGCATTGCGTATTCGTATCCGTTCTTTGCAGTGTGTGGCGCTGTTCCCCGTTGCGTTTCTTAACACGCAGCAGTTGCAGCGTCTTTTGCCCAGTGTTGTGTGTTGTCGCTGAGTGTTCTCCGTTGCGTTTCTTAACACGCAGCTTTGCAGCGACTCTGTTCAGTGTTATTCAGTTTGCCCGCTTAACCTTCGGTGTAAGACCAGGTTAGGGCAATTTTCATATGGCATTTGCCCCCTTACCTTCGGCTAAATGCCACGTAGGGCATACTAAGCAATCACTGCGTCATTAGAGTAAGTCCTGATGCGATTGTTGCCGTGGGTAAGTACCACAGTGTCGCAAGGCTATAATACGTGACTTTGTCGGGGCCTTCGGTTTCAGACCAGGCCGCGGCATAACAACGTAATTCGATCCATATGACAAGGTTCAAGGTTCTACCACCATTTGACTGCCAAATACCCCAAAATATGAACTTTATGTTTTCATAATGAAAGATATATTTTCTAGAATGAAATTTTGTGCTGAATCCATTTCTGAAGTCAGAAATGCAAAATATGCTTTTGTTCTTTAGATATGTCATAATTTTTTTGTCTGGTATGTTGCAGTTGAAGCTAAATGGGCATATGTATCTCCGTTCTAGACGCATGCAACTTTTTTACCTCCATAATACACTCACTCTCCCGACTGTTTACCCCAGACAGACTATTACTTTGCCTTAATTCAAAACTCCTGTATTATTCAGAGCAGTGACCAAAGATAGTAGTTTCCTTAATCGCATTGGCGTAAATCCGTGACTGCATCCTATCATTCAGGGGGGGGATGGTCCTATTCATATCATCCCCCCCTGATGAATAGGGTGACGTCACGGATTTACGCCCAGTGCCTTATCAATATAAGACAGGTTATGTAACATGTAAACTGGCTAGAAAGCCAGACTAAAGGGCAACATGTTCCTTCAGACAGTTCAATAGTAAATACACATTTTATGCATACCATTCTTCTGACAAGTTGCTCTTAGCAACCTGACAGGTGGCTGGAGGCTTGTCAGACAGAGCCACAACTAATGTATGCCACATTGCATTTTTTGGCACCAAATGTATTCATAAGAACAGGTGGGATAAGTTTTGAGTAGATGTACAGGGTGTGTTTTTGATATTTGGGTCCAAAATCAGTAAATTGAAATTGTTAAAAAAATCTATTCATGAGAGAAAAAGTATGAAGGGTTATGTATCAAGAATCTAATCACATTATGGGGAAGTATATTGAGATAATGATTACATTTTCAGGCCTGTGGTGTGATTGGTTTTCCTAAAATAATTTTTTTTAAAAATGGCCCGATTTTTTTCACACTTTGGGGTGGGGGTAGCATTTTTGCATTTTTCTCCTTTTTTTCAATTCATAAGTAAAATCAAATCCTAATATGCTCAAAGCCAATTAAATTCTGCATAAAACGAGGGGAAATTCAGCCTTCTAGCCTCTTCCTATCAGATGTTATAGTGGTGCAAAAGGCGCATCACTCTAAAAATGGGCTTTTTTGGGGTATCATTTGTCACGGCAAAGGGTAATTTCTTTGGGTTACTACATGTAAAGTATGTAGTAAATTACAGCAAATACAGTCTCACTGGAAAGAATATGCTAGGAACTAGTGAAAATAAACAAAAAAAGTGAGATAAATCCTATTTTGTGAATACTACAACCATTTCAATGTTGGTGGTGGAAAAATTTGTCACTGCAAATGGCCTTTTTTGGGCCAAAAATAGCCATAAATCTGATTTTTTCCTCAAAAAGTATGAAAGATACAAAGTTCTAGGTTTCAAAAACTGAAAACACATTTATTTTTACCCTACAAACGACCTAAATTCTTTTTTTAACATGTAATTTTCCCCCTTAAATATTTTTTCACACTTTTGTCAGTCAAATGGTGGCAAGATCTTGAACCTTGTCATATCGCTCCCCACGCCTTCGGCTAAAGGCCAGGCTAGGGCGAGCCGCAGCTCCCCGCACCGTTGAAGGTTGTCTCAGCGCCGCTGCACAGCGTAGGAACGCGGATCGACTCACCCCGCTCTTCACACCTTTGGCTAAAGGCCAGGCTAGGGCGAGCCACAGCCTTCGCACGGTCAGAGTAAGCCCGCTTCGCCGGAATTTCAAAATTTCAACGACTCTCAACTGCGCGGGTCCTCGAACGTCCCCGCGTCGCTGGGGCTGTTTGTATAACCCGCCCCCAGAGGCCCCAGCGTTTTCACGGGTTGTATCAACCCACGCGGTTACGGGCTTCCCCCTTTTCCAACGACGCTTGACGCGTGGGGTTTCCCCCGCAGAACCGCTGAGAGTGTGCGCGTCAACCTGTGCCTTACGATTTTCACCGCATTCAACGACCCACGACTGCGCCGGGGTTTTTGCTGCCCCGCGCCGTCAGGGGCCTGCCCCACTCACCCGCGGTCCTAGCAGGCTCAGTGTGATCCGCGTCTCCGTGGTTTCTTGGCACGAACCCACGTTTTCGCGGGGTTTTTCCCCGATTCCAACTATCCTTGATCGCATTGGCATCGAGCGTAAGCGCTTATTATCGCCGTATTCTACGGCCTACGACTGCGCTAGGGTTTCACCATCCCGTGCCGTCAGGGGCCTGCCCTGCATCACCCACGGCTCTAGCGGGCTCAGTGTGACCCGCGTCTCCGTGGCCTTTTGCATGAACCCACGCTTTAGCAGGGTTTTTCCCCGATTCCAACGATCCTTGATCGCGTTGGCAGCGAGCGTAAGTATTATTTATCGCCGTATCCTATGGCCTACGACTGCGCCGGGGTTTTCTCCATCCCGCGCTGTCAGGGGCCTGCCCCGCATCACCCACGGTCCTAGCGGGCTCAGTGTGATCCGCGTCTCCAAAGATTTTTGCACGAACCCGACTTTTCGGGGGGGGGGGAGGGGTTCTCTGATTCCACGATCCTTGATCGTGTTGGCATCGAGCGTAAGCGCTTTTTCGTGCATCCAACGGCTTTGACTACACCGGGTTTCAGCCGTCCCGTGCCGTCGGGGGTTTGCGTCGCATTACCCACGACCATAGCGACCCCAGTGCGACCCGTGCTTCCGTGGTCCTTGCATGAACCGACCCGCGTTCTCGCGGGGTTTATCCCCGATTCCAACGATTCTTGATTGTGATGGCATCGAGTGTATGTGTTACCTTTAGTTAACCTGCGTTTTCACGGATTTTTCTTCCGCGCTGATTTTTTCTAAGGTGTTTCGCGCGGAAATGTCAGATATGGATCCCAGGGATAGGTGCACCAAGTGCAATAAATTCCTGTCCACATGGGACCAGCACGGAATGTGCCCAAAGTGCCCTCCATGCGCCAAGCCGGGAGCTTCCCCCTGCTCCACGTGCAGATCCTGGGAGCCGGCTCAGCACTCTCGTGTCAGGGAGTGGCTTGAGTGGCATGCTGACTCGTCCAAATCCGAGTCCTCATCCTGGCAAGCACCTCCTTCCGGCGCCCACTCAAGTAAACAGTCCTCCGTGACCTCTGGGACGTCGGATCCAAAGAAGACCAAGAAACGTAAAAAAGACAAGAGAGCGTCGGACGACCATCCTAAGAAGAAGCGATCTAAGGAAGCTACTCAGTCCTCGCCGAGCCCTTCAGACCCCGACAGGGCGGCCTGGCTGAAAGAAGCAATGGTAGTCCTGGCCTCCCAGGGACTTTGGCAGGTCCCCCAGGATAAACCCCCGGCCCCCGGCTGGAGCCGTTCCCCAATACCCGCGGCCTAGGGAGCCCCTCCGGCTGACACGGAAGAGTCCTCCCCAGTCCAACCGGTGCAGTCTCGCCGTGAGAAGCCGTTATCCCCTGCGCGGACCTTGTCCTCGGAGTAGGAAGGTACAGCCGTTGATCTTCTGGATGTTTACCATGAATCGGATCCAGAATTCAATTATCATAGGCCTCATCGACCAGAGAGGCACGACGCCGACCCAGGCGTAATCCCGTCCTCTCGCTCCCCGCCGCCGGTAGCGGCCATGGATCATGCCCCGAGCGTTTCATCCGAACAGGAGTCAGATGATTGGAAGCTCCCCCCCACAGAGGCCACTAAAGCGGCCGAGATCCTCGTCAAATACTGGCCGGATCTTCGCCCCCCAGCTGAGCTGGCCCAGCCTAAGATCCAACCTGCGGGTTTTCGCCGTCTTACGGGCCTAGCGGCCACCCCGATCGCCAGCCCGGTGATCTCACTCCCAGACTCGTTTATCACGGATTTCCAGGAGCTACAAAAGCACAAGGAGAGTGCACTGAAGCCTGCTCCGCCGGAGCTGAGAAAGGCTTTCCGAATAGAGGGCCCGGGATTCAATAGGGTGCTTGATATTCCTCGACCCTCATGGGATTTAGAGACCCTGGGAAATTCGCTTTTCCCCAGGGGCAACCCCCTGAACTCCCAGAGCTACAAAGCCCAGGAGTCCTACTGTACCTGGGTAGATTAGGCCGCCCGGACTTCGATGAGACTTGCGGCTTATCAGGGAGCCCTCATCGAACTCCTAACCGTGGCAGACAGCCTACAAGTGTCTGACTCAGATAGGGTAGACATCGTCCGAATCTTGGGGATTCTGGCGGACTACCAGTGGAGGCAAGCGGGACGTGTGGCCATACAAACCACCCGCTACAGGCGAACCAAGGCCCTAGAGGCTTTAAACCTCAGTCGGCATGCCACCTCCCCGGCCTTCTCCAGACTGCAGGTGGAGGGCCCCGATCTCTTCGGAGGCCAGATGAATACCGTGCTAGACAAGGAACTGCAGGCTGCTAAGCGTGCGGCAGACACAGCAGCTCAACTGCAGTCACCACCACCGCGCCCCCCGCAGAGGCCGGCAGCCTTTCGTCTACCGCTTGGGCCACCGTCCCGTCGGGGTACACCTCGCGGATCAGCAACCCAGCCAACGGGCCGGAGATCCTTCACGTCTCACGGGATGGGCCGGGGCCAGTCCGGCTTCCGTTCCCGCTCTGGAAGTAGCGCCTCCTTCCGCCCTCGAGGCGGCCAGTCGAGTGCCTCTTCCTTCCGAGCCAGGGCACCCCGCCGTGCTCCGACTGCCGGCCGGCAGTCCGGGCGCAGGTATTGACGGCGTGCCCCGGACGCTTCGGAGCCCGATCCCAGTGGGGGACAGGCTCGTTCTATCCATACTCTCTGTCGGTTACTCGGTACCCGTAGGGTCCCTTCCACCCGACTTTCATCTACGCCGAGTAACTCAGCCCCCACGGGATCCGGGGTGCCTTCGAGAGCTCAATCGAGAAATCGATTCCCTCCTCTGGAAAGGCGCGATAAGGCCAGTCCAGGATTCACCAACTCTCTTTCTATCAAGTGTTTTCCTGACTCCGAAGCGTTCGGGGGGGGGGGGGGGGGGGCCGTGCAACTAATACTCAACCTCAAAAGGTTGAATCATTTTGTCAACAGTCCTCCATTCAGAATGACATCCATCCTACCCCACCTCTCCACCCATGATTGGGCAGTGACCATAGATCTCCAAGACGCGTGCTTACACGTTTCAATTGCCCCAGGGTCACAACATCTCCTCGGGTTCAAGGTCGGGGATTGCACCTTCTGTTACAAGGCCCTACCCTTCGGCCTCCGATCCGTTCCTCGCATCTTCACACAGATCGTGCGCGTTGTGGCTGCCTTCCGCCGGCTTTGAGGCATGCGGATTTTTTGCTACCTCGATGACTGGCTTCTAGTCGCTCACTCCCAAGTGGTGTTACTGTCTGATCTCAGCCGGTTAATCCAGGTGGTTCAACGGCTAGGATTCGTAATCAACTGGGACAAATCAGCTCTCACGCCCACGCAGATTCCAGAGTTCCTGGGCGCGATTCTCAATATCTCACACCAAGTAGCACGGCCAGCGAAACACCGGGTCGGGACCCTCGTTCTCGAGGTCCGCAATCTCCTCCGCCTACGATCCGCTCCTGTGAGACGTTGGCTTCGTGTACTGGGCCTCATGGCGAGCATGGTGGATCTGGTGCAGAACTGCCGTTTCCACATGCGGCACATTCAACTACACTTTCTCAGGCACTTCCGCCCATCCCGGGACAGGTTGGACAAACCGGTCCCAGTCACGGATGAGGTCTGCCCCTTCCTCCACCACTGGCACAGTTGGACTTTCGTGATAGCTGGCAAACCCTTTCGTTGGGCTTCACACTCCTTCACGATAACCACGGATGCCTCCCACCAGGGTTGGGGCACCCACCTGGGGGATTCCCGTCTCTGCGGAACGTGGTCCCCCCGCCAGGCAGCCCTCCATATCAATGTACTCGAGCTGCTAGCTGTCCTCCTTGCCCTTCAAGGTTTTCTTCCGAGGATACGCGGTCGAGCGATCCTGGTGCGCTCGGACAACAACACGGTAGTCGCCTACCTAAACAGGCAAGGCGGGACCCGTTCCCGCACTCTTTGCCTTCTAGCTCTAGACCTTCTCGAGTGATCCTTCAAATGGCAGATTCAGATCCGAGCAGTGCACATCCCAGGAGTAGACAACCATGTAGCAGATTTTCTGTCGCGGGGCTGTTCGCTGCCGACCGAATGGCAGCTGAACTCGGAAGTCTTCAGTCAGATTTTTCCCTGCTTCGGGCGACCAGAAGTAGATCTCTTTGCGTCATCCCTCAATGCGCAGCTTCCCAGGTACTGTACGAGGTACCACGATCCCCGGGCGATGGCGATAGACGCGTTTTCTATCCCGTGGTCCGGCATGGCCTCATACGCGTTCCCCTCGTTCACCCTAGTACCACAGGTCCTCGAGAAGACCCGGCGGGATGGGGCCGAGGTACTCCTCATAGCTCCTCTGTGGCTACGCAGACCCTGGTTCCCTCTCCTACTCGAACTGCTAGCCGGGACACCAATCAAGCTTCCTCTCCGGCCCGACCTACTCCATCAACCAGGGACCCAACAGTTCTACCCTTACCTGGACGGCCTGAACCTACATCTATGGCCGCTTTGCGGAGCAGCGCAGAAGAGGCGGGCCTTTCTGATAGGGCTGCCTCGCTGGTCTCGGAGTCCCTCTTGAAGTCCACTCGACACACTTATGATTCAAGACTCACTCACTTTGCCGCGTGGTGTGACGATAAATCGATTGATCCGGCCGAAGCGCCTGTTGGAATGATTTGCGATTTTTTTCATCTCTCTTTTTGACAAAGATCTTTCCCTGGCGACTATCAGGGGTTACCGCTCGGCAATCGGGTCGATACACAAAGGTTTCCTGGACGGCTCGCTCATCTCAAACGCTCCCATGCTAACGAGACTCTTTCGGGCTTTCTTCCTCAAATGTCCCCCTTCCAGGCGCCTTCTGCCGTCATGGAGTCTGCCCCAGGTTCTGCGAGCTCTTACAGAGCCGCCTTTTGAACCCCTAGGCAAATCCTCGTTGCTGAACTTATCCATCAAGACTTGCTTTTTGTTAGCGGTCGCTTCGGGCCAACGGCGCAGCGCCCTACATGCACTCTCTACCGCGAGTGGCCATATCCGCTGGGAGTCTTCCGCGGTACGCCTTATTCCAGAGGTCTCCTACATCGCAAAGAACCAGTCTGCAAGCTCGGAGCCCTGTGAGCTTGTCATTCCCCAGATCCAATGTTTCTCTTCTGAGAGGGACGACAAGTTGTGGTGTCCGGTCAGAGCCTTGAAGTGGTATCTGGATCGTACTAAGGATATCCGTTGCGGGCCGGAGTTATTCATTTCTTCTCGGCCGCCCCATGGAGCGGTTTCCCGGGATATGATATCTCGTTGGCTTGTCTCCGCCATTCGAGCAGCGGGAGACGAGGCTCTATCTCGGGTCCCTGTCCGAGCCCATGACACGCGGGGCATTGCCGCTTCCTGGGCCCTGTTCAACGGGGCACCCCTCAAAGATATCATTCAAGCCGCATACTGGGCTACACCCAACACTTTCATCTCTTGTTATTTGACAGATGTGTTGGCAGCGGAGCCCAATTTTGGGCGCTCTTCCCTGTGTGCTGCTGTTTCTCGTTAACCCCCTTTCCGCTTGTTTTCGCTCCCCACAGCGGGAGTTGTTCCGTGGTACTCTAGCATAATGTTATGGATTCGGTAGGTAAGTACGATTACGCCGTGGATTACGAGTGATCAGTAGTGATCACCTTATCCACTAGTATATCATACTTACCTACTGAAGCCCGCCTGTCCTTCCCCTTCGCTCCAACATCCGGAGGAGGTGCATTCTGGGGGATTCGAGCATTATGGGCTGGGCCATTCCATGGCGGAAAGGGGGGTGGGCAAGTTAATTTTTGGAGGGATTCTGTCGGTTGGCAATTCGCGCGAGGGGCAAATAGCGTAATGTTATGGATTCGGTAGGTAAGTACGATATACTAGTGGATAAGGAGATCACTACTGATCACTCCTAAACAGATCAAGGATTTGATTTTATTATTCTGGAGGTAGGTACTTCCATGATTATGCAATTATGCAATGTACAGTATTATTATCTTAATGTGGGGTTTTAAGCGGCATGATATTTTCATGTATCCCACATACAAAGGAATGCGCGTGTACGCGATGTGGTGAGGTGTGAGAGTACATCGGAAAATGTTGTACGCTGAGGAAATATGTTGTATACATCCGGGAACTTTCATATTTACCTGTGGCTGACTGACATGCCTGTGGCTAATGAATTGATCCAGTTTTCCACACAAATAACATATAAACTAACCATATTTTTTATGAATCACACTATATCGTAACTTATGTATAATGCGCTTGCTCTCCTTAATTTTCTAATTTAAGAGAAAGGTGTGAATTCTGTTGGATAAGAGGAATAACACATCTCACGAAGAACAAAATCAGTGGCTGCCATTGCCAGACTCGATGATTTGTAGAAAGTTCTGTTAAATTTCAATTTTGGTAGTTTTCTAGTGGATTTAGATAATTAAGAATAATATTGGCTGACTTATTTTTGGTGGACACGGAAAATATTTAACTCCTTATGAAAATATCGGACTCGTCTGCAACTCATCCGATATTTGTCATAAGTCGTACAATATTTTCTTGTGTCCACTTCAAAGCCATCCAATAATATATAAATGTCATTTACTGCAGCCCTGTATCTTCCATAATAGTGTGGCAAGTACCCTGGACCAAGTATTTTATCTTTGGGGAAAATTTGCAATAAAGTTAATATCATGGTACAACCCGGATACAAGTTATATGTTTCTTGGAAGTGAAATATATTAAGTTTTATTGCCATATGAAGGTGGGATTGTGCGGTGTTCACAAGTCAGTTCGTAAGCACTTATAGATTGATGGTACACATGAATGAATAGCTTATTGACAGTCAAGCTCACAATGAGTCAAGGTTCACAGCTTCAGGAATTCACAAGGCATTGATCATTATATACCTAGGGAGATCAGTATATTAGCAATTCAAACATCATACATTGTCCAGTGGCATATTGTTGTGATATTTGTGTGCAAAACTACTAATATCAAATATTGGCTTTTTTTCTTTCTCATTGTCCAGTGGTATAGTGTAGAGATATTTGTGTCCTTTCTTTTCTTTCTCAGGGCTGCCAACTCTCACGCATTGAATGTGAGATTCAAGCATTTTGGCCCTTTCTCATGCACAAATTTTGTTCAATTTACCATACATTTCTATTGATCTCACACATTTGGACCTTTCACTTATATCATTGGCCTATGGGAATCTTGTGCAAATAGATTCACTGACATTGGCAACTCTGCTATCTCAATATCATATTGTAGTGATATTTGTGTTCTATTTCTTTTCTTTCTCATCAGGTCATGATACACCCGCAACGTCGTTCTTATGAGTGCCCACAAACCGATGCCACGTCCAATGTGCTACATTAGCAAGAAGACACGGCAAGGCCTGATGGCGCTGTCCGTGGCCGTTCTAATCTTCGGCATACTGTCGTGGTACTACGTCACGCAGCACGGCCGTATGGCCACCCACAACCTGGGCCCCGTGCGCTTCAACCCCGGCACGCGCATGATGTACCTGACCAACCGGACCGGCGGCATGGTGTACACTGCTCAACTGGGGATCCCCCTCCCCAAGAACGCCTACCCGGTAGACTGTGAGAGTGAGTTCACATCGTCAAATTCGCTCTGTATCAAGTGGATCGATACCGAGACATACAGCTCCATCGATCAAGAGATGATGAGGATGAAAATTATTATAAATCCCCCAGAGGAGAGTTTGCAGTGTGTCACCGTGGAGTGGACATCTTTGTTGTTCAATCTGTCGCCGCTAGATTGTGTCTTGCTGAAGGATGTGCATTGGTACGGTGGTAGCGAGGCGTATCAGCAGTTGTGGCCCGTCGATCAAACGTCCATTCCAATGGTTCCCTACGTGACGCAGGATGTTTTATCTCCCGGTAGGAAGAGTAGATGGGGATCGGTGCTAGAGAGTTATTGGTTGTCTTCCAGAGGAGTTGCGCTAGTCGTTGACCCCGATGTGCCACTTCACGTCAGCTTCAACGAGGATAATACACAAAGAATGTGCCTCAAGGGGGAGTATCTGAATTCACCATATCAGAACCCTCAGCTGAAGTACCCCCATCTTAAATACACCGTGTGTTCCAGTGATAACATCAGGTCGGTACATCAGCGTGTGTACAAGAAGTGGTTTTCGCGTCCCCAAGGCATTCCCGATCAGCGAATGATCACATCTCCCATTTGGTCAACCTGGGCTAGGTATAAAGTCCATGTCAATCAGACATTGGTGCTCGATTATGCCCGAGAAATTTCAGAACGTAATTTCTCAAATAGTCAAATAGAAATAGACGATATGTATACGACAAGCTATGGTGCATTTGATTTTAACAAAACAAAGTTTCCTGATGCAGCAGGCATGATGAAAACGCTGAAAAGTGAAGGCTTTCGTGTCACAACCTGGGTCCATCCATTTGCAAACACGGATTCCCCGGTTTTCGACGAAGGCATGGATGGTCGCTATTGGATAACCGACGTCAGTCAGTCGGTTCCAGGACTTGTAAAGTGGTGGAATGGAGTAGGTGGTGTGCTGGATGTAACCAATGAGGCAGCGAGAAGATGGTACCAGACCAATCTCAATTCCATGATTACAAAATATGGAGTCGATTCGTTTAAATTTGATGCCGGAGAGGGCCAGTACGTCCCCTTCACATTCAACACATCCTCACCACAATTTTGGAATCCCAACCGGTATTGCCCGGAGTACGCGTCTCTCGCGGCAGGGTTCGGTGGCATGATCGAAGTCCGCTGTGCCCATCAATCGCAATCTCTCCCGGTGTTTGTGAGGATGTTCGATAAGGATTCCAGGTGGGACTATGACAACGGACTCCAGACTATGATCCCTACAGCCCTCATCATGGGCATGCTGGGATATCCGTACATTCTTCCTGATATGATTGGCGGTAATGCCTATTCCGACCAGCCCTTTGGCTTCCACAATGTGGATATATTTCCAGACAGTGAGTTGTATATTCGTTGGATGGAGCTGACCGCCTACCTACCGGCCATGCAGTTTTCGGTGGCGCCGTGGCAGTACGATGACCCCCAAGTGGTAACCATAGCCAAGGAAATGATCCGTGTCCATGAAGAGGAGGTGGCTCCACTGATCATCCGCTATGCACAGGAGGCCATGTCTGAGGGTTAGTGAATCCTTGAAGTGGAATGAAACCCAGACATCGAATACTGCATTCAGAGAATACAAAACTATAAAAGAAAGAGAATAGTGAAAGTGTGAGCAAATTTGATTGAACCAAATACTTATGACTATTCAAGTTTTACTTAATCCTTATTGTGGAGGATCAGGATTCTTAAATCAGCATACTACGTTTTTAGATGAAAGTGTGGAGAACTATCCATTGATTTTGTACACAAATTTTCACTTGATGTCATTTTTTGCTAAAAAAAATGATTTCCTATGGCTTGTTGTACAATTATATCCAAGCAAAAATTATTTATTCTGCATGCTTTTCTGAAGAATATTGGTTACCTTCTCAACTAATATTTCAGAAGAATGTAAATTTTTGCACAAATCTTATGGGGAGTGTCCATGCTTTCATCTCAAAAAGTGGTAGAAATGCTAATTTATGAATCCTCCACAATAAGGATTGTAACTTCGAACATTCATAGCTCTTGAACAGTTCACTATTTTCTTTCTCTTGTAGTTCTCTATTTTCAGTGTAGATAGATGTCTGGGTTTCATTCTCCTAATGTTACATATTTTTCTTGATGAATCCATAGGCCAATTCCATGGAAGTGGCAGGGCGTTTGCATTCATTCAAATGTAAATTTATGTTCTTCCATTACGATGGAATTGCCCCTCTCTCGAAACAGACTTTGTTTTTTTTTTGTTAATTGCTGATTTAACTCTTCACACTTCACAAAGTAGAGCAGAAACTTGTTTTGCCAAAAAAAAAAAAAAACGAAGAAGAAGAAAAATAAATTGACCATCAAAACTCCCAATGAATAAAGCACAGCCCATTTAACACATTTCAAGCTTTTTCCATCAGACAGTGAACTGTCAAGGCCCTCTGAATTTGTCACTGATCAGTTAAAAAAACGGCATCTCCGACTTCCTCTTCCATATGTCACTACCGTAACAAATATCATCATGTACAACAGCCCCATCTTGCATCATGACTTCTTCTCTCTTTGGGCTATTCCCAATTCCCATAAAATTAGTGGTTGCCACAGTAAATGCTATTTCTCCACCACAATCTATTGTGTGATATCTTCTCCGTCACACCAATCATCCTCATATCCTCTCTTACTACATCTATAAAGCTCCTTTTTCCTGGTGGCATCATTTCCAACATCTTTCTCCTTGTGTACTCGTCTTCTTTCTCCTTGTGTACTGATCGTCATCTCTCCTTTGGACATGTCCAAAAATCATTGCAGTCTTCCATCTCCCACCTTATCCAAAACCTGCCCTCATTTGCTGTCCCTTTCACAAACTCATTCCTCATCCTATCCTTCCTTTGTAACTCCTAAAGAAAATGACAATATCTTCCACTCTGCCACATCAACATCTTCTTCCTGCCTTTTTTGTGATGGGTCTTTGCACCATGACTGATGGTGAATAACCAACGAAGTGAGACAAAGTGGTAATGGGTATATACCTTTAAAATGATACTCAGTTACCGTGACTAATGGAATCCAGTGTGTGGTAAACACATGTATAGGTTCACCACACTGCAGACTGATTTTAAGTTTTTGGTCACGTTCTACACATCCTCTGTTACCCCACTGTGGTATAATTACGGTTTATTATATTGCAGTTAGCCCTGGGAATTGTGTTGCGGATTGAAAATAATCTGAAAGATTGCAATACATATCATTTAGACATAATGAGTGTATTATAGTTGGAATTGTTTTCATTGACTTCTCTCATAGCAGCTTGTGTGATGACTGATCACTTATTTGTTTAATCTCAAACCATGAATAATTGATAATTTTGTGAGGTGTTTGTGTCATGTATGATTAACTCGAACAGACCCAGAACCATTTCCATATCCTCAAGCCTCAGTGTTTCTTGATTTTTAATTTATTGTTTGTTTAATTAATGAATATGTATGTTTTATTTCATATATTTACTTTATTTTATTTGTTTATTTATTTTAAACTTACTTACTTTATTTAATTCATTTATTTATTTGTTTATTTTATTTATTTATGTATTTATTTATTCATTTATTGATTGATTGATTTATCATTTTACTGTAAATGTGTGCCTGATTCATAATATCAAGTCATATCACACAACAGTAGCAAGGAAAGTTACAAAGGGCACTTTTTCATAAAAGTTATGCATGAATACGATACATAGGCCTTCAAATCAATAGTTTT
>JZLH01S0620077.1:94683-105814 GCA_001188425.1 Eucidaris tribuloides
ATCCTGCGATGGCGCATCAAAATCACACTTTGGTACTCATAAAGAACTGATAAAAGTGGGGACAGCGTGTTTTATGAGCCTACCGTATTTTATCCGGATAAAAAAATTTAAACGGCTAATAGCGGAGAAGTCTGTTTCGTATTGGATTGCGTTTTCCTCAAAGTGTGACGATCTTGACCAGGATCGTAACGAATTACCGGCTAAGAGTCCATTGACTTGGGTTTTGCCGCAAGGTATTGTGGGATGTGCGAGCGTCCAAAATTTATAACTCAATTAAACCACACGGCGCGCTGCAGCCAGGTGTTCATGTATTTCTGATTCACGTGTATTTGTTTTTCCGCGTTCTCACCGCGAAAAGACTGATAAATAGCGGAGAAGGTCTGTTTTCTATTGACGTCTTATGGTTATTCTGGTTCCGCTATTATCCTGCAAAAGCAGGATAAATCACGCGCGAAATCTTTCTCGCTTAAAAGACGAGATCATGGCGGTAGAAGGTCTGTAGGTATTGAGATCTTCTCCTCCATTAGCTTTGATCCGCGGAAAAACTACCTTTCAAATAGAACACCCTGATATTGTCTATTGCCTAGCTATGTCAAATCCCAAATATGCCAGGACACCAATTTGGCGCTAACCTGTTAATCTTATCATATTCCTTTTGTGTAATTCCTGTCATGTACATTGCATGTTTCAGCGAATATCATAATAATAATGATAATAATATCCACGGCTCTTCTCACAGTGGTCAAGATATAAATTGACATGCACAGTACTATACACTTCATGCTCAGAATTATGGGAATATTTAGAAACATTTTAGAAGTTTGCCATTTTTCCTTATCGGTTACATCTGAGATTAATATTTGCTCAACCCAGGTAAACAATTTTATAATCTAAGAATTTCAGATGCTAGCATTTTGTAGCATCCGGATCGACACTAAAACCTGTCTTTATAAAATGGCGGTTATTGTTGTTGTTGTTTGAGTCACGTGTGGTTAGCGGCATATTAGACTTGTAACAAGACCATTCTGAGATTTAATTTAAGATAAGTGACATTTTGATACAATTTATCAGTTTGGTTTTTTTTTTTAATTACTTTTTAATTTTAATATTTTTTTTCATGGATTTTTTGTGGATAAAAAAAAAAAAATGTAACTTGTTATTGTGTCAAAGTAGTTTACTTTTTAATTTAGTCATCGCAGGAAATCAAAAATTGCTTCACATACTGCATTTTTTAGTGAAATAAACACTTGTCTTGAAAATGATGTGGATGATATAGGAGAAGGAACTTAGTATCAACAAAATATTCCATAATCTGGATGAGTGTATGAACAGGTTATCACCACCCACAATCGATTAACTGAATTTAACAATACCCACTGTAATGTTTGCATTATGGACCCATCTCCATTTATCGGAGTAATAATCCTGGCTGTGGAAGTGTTGCAATCTGGGACAACGAACAGTCGACAAGGTAGCGAGGGGTCTGATTTGGCACTTTGTCGTTAATTTCTGACTCAAAATCAGTCACTGGACGATTGCATATCTGACTTCACAGTGCAGACCCCACTCTCAAACTCTTCCATCCTAGCTTTGCTCCAGACATTTCAATAGAACCCATATTGCATTATGCAAATTACTTTCCTCCAGTCCACTTCTTGAACTAAGACAAGATGATATTGTGGGATGTGATTCCAGACCATTGAATGAACATTCCTATGATAGGGAATTACTTTCCTTCAGTCCACTGTTCTTGGGCTGAGACACCCCAGGAAGTGCATCTTCCACAGAGGAAGAGAAAGTTCATCTGGAAATGAGACTAATCCAACCAAATCTGAAATGTCCACATTGAATTTCCCTTTGGTTGGAAAGGACAAAGATGTCAGAGACTTTTGATAAAATCTTTCAACGTTTATTGGCCCTTTTTCAAAATAGTTGAGGGCAAATATTCAACATACATATATCTTGATCGAGCAAAGTGGATCAACGCAAAACAAAACAAAACAGATGACTTTAATGGGGGAATCCCCGTAGGACTGATGGCCCGACAGATGAATATTTGTAAGATACAAAATGCGGCGTTCTCATCAGCAAAAAATCATGTATTGGGCTTACAAGCTGATTAGCAATTTAACGAGTTTAATTCTCATAGCACCAGTTTATATATATGTCAAAGTTATGGATTTGTCTTCCTTGGGACCTACATGTACTAACAAGAATTCCATAACTGTTTATAATGAATACACTTCAATACTTGAAATCAAACTTGCAATATACCGTATACGCTGAATATTTGCGAATTCGCGACTTCTGAGGAAATTTTTTTTCTCTTCACTGACATTTTCTGTTCAGAGTGAATGCAAATACGATCAAAGTAGTGAGAATATACTCTCACGGAATTCCCGTCTTGAAGCAAATTGTGAATATATGGACATGAATATATTGGTATACAGTATTTGGTTGTTGCTATGGGCGGGCAAGCCTCAGGCAAACTCTCTGGTTTATGGAAACCATTGTTTTAAAGGTATGCATAAAGTAAGTAACACTGGTCTATTAGAACAAGTGGCTATCATGCCTTCCTTGTTTAATTCAATTGCACAATTAAAACAACTTAGGGAACTCTTATACGCACAAACCAAATGGCGTTAGTCATTGGTCTAAAATCTGGTTGGATCGGATCGGCCTTCAGTCAGTCAGGTCCTTCAGTCATTAGTCCTTCAGTCTATTCAGACCTTTCAGATAATTGCGGTTGTACCACTTCAATGTTTACAGGATTTGTATCCCCCTCCACCCATTGGAAATGTTGTACTTGATCACTCCCGTGAGTAGCCTCGCGCATCTGCCACCCTCTAAACACTCTTCGCGAAAGACTTTTCCGTTCCACTCCCTGACGGTAGATAGATGTCACGTGAGGAGCGTGGGTGCCGACTGGCGCACAGAAGGACGTTCTATCAGGACTCGGATGTCGACAGTAAGAGCTGTTCTCGTTCATCTAGGCGCTATCCACCATAAGTGGCCTTATGATGGGTAGCCTGGAAATACAGTGGGAAGAAAAAATTTATAGAAATATGCACAGAGGACCTCTTCAACAAGTGGTACACATCACACACTGTATGAGAAATTTTGTTCTTGTGGTTTTTCTTTACCGTAAGACACACACACTAACTCACGATCGGTTTTACGGATCCAATTTTGGAGATTAATAGGAATTGATTTGATATTAACATTTCAAGACACACAATTCGTTCTGTTTAATCGGTTTTGAATTGTTCTACAAGCTAGACAAAAATTGAAAAGGCACTGTTTTGAACTTTTTAGTCAGAGTAAAGCCAAATCGGCTTCGAATCGTAGTGATGTCAAAGTAGTCCTACAATGTCTATGATTGGGAATAATGTGGATTTGTTTGCGGTTGAAGGCGACATCACACCAAATCCAATTTAAGTAATTTCATAATTGTAAGTTTTATGTTGTTAAATTGCCCATATTTACATACTGATGCGATTTAATTGCCCACAATCGGATCGTAGTCGATCGATTTAGTGTGCACAGGGGGGGGGGGGGCATTAGTATATAATTGGTGTACCTATGTGCCGCCGGTTGAGACCCCATTTTCAGGCCCAAATTTCCAATTCCAGAGCATACAATTTCCAGAAGGCACACGCAAATTTTTAGATTTTTCAGTTCAGTGACCCCCAAAATTGCCATTTCGCTTCTGATTCTTTGCTCCGTTGCTGAAAGGCAATTGCTCTGGCCCGACTTGGCACGGCGGGCCAGAGCATTGCCTATTTCAGCACGGAAAACTTCGCCACGTAGCGTTCGGAGCATAAGCATTTTGAGGTTTTCTGGAGCTTAGCTCCAGTTCCGGAGCCCCCATTTGTCCGCCCAAGCCAGTTCCAGAGCCCCCGATTTTCACCTTCGGTGCGGCACATAGGTATTCACATCGTAAGTCGAGTGCCCCCTCACCGGGAGAGTGTGTGGCCTGAAAGGCGCAAATAGGCAATATTGAAGTCATCCAATTTAAGGACACAATGGTCCAGAATCAAGTTGACTTTAAAAAGTTTCTGCAGTTCACAGTCAATGGAAAGTTGCTCATGTGTACACTTTAATAAAGAAATAATGTGACAGGGAAAACTGTTGATGTAACTTTCTATTGTGATCCTTTCTATCAGAGCTACGAAGATTAATTAATACTTGATTAATTAATTGTTGGGCATTTTTTAAATGTGCCACAATAAGTAAGTTTTGAGAGTGTATCAGTGTGGATGTCAAATTCAAATATTATTACCTTTTATCAGTGGAGAAAAGTGTTGTGTATTAACATGTTTTAATGTTTATTATTTTGTGGTTGATTGAAGATTTAGAACCTATTTCTTTTACAATTAATGCTGTTAAACTCAATAATAGATATGAATGAGGGTCAGAAAACATACATAAATTTTTGGAATAAAGTATCAGATTTGTAGGAAAATATCCGATATTGCATCAAATCAGCTTTATGAATGATTTAGTGAGGATTGTTCCTCTATTTGATAAAAGTGTAGTAGTTACTGTCATTACCTTTTCATTTTTACAGCATGGCACAAATGAGTGCCAGCAACCAATGTTTCCATAAATACTTCATGGGAATCTTTACTGCACAATGATCAACACCATCTTCGTCCTAATCATTAATTTTATCAATTTGCGCAAAATTATTACAGTGCCGAACTCCCGTTATAAAAAGTTCCTCGGAACCAGCAGTTTTCTGTTAGTTGATATCGAATTTCATTATAGCTGGGAGATTGAAGTATACAAAGATTAGAGATAATATTTTGGGACCTGAATTTTTACTTCATTGTAAACAGGAATTTTCGTTTATAACGGAGAGTGCATTTACGTCATATGGCCCTGCAATTTTGTCTGAACATAAATAAAACTGCTCAGATGGTATCTTAAACCATTTATCATTAATTCCCTGATAGTTTGTCCAAATCATCTAATGATTAACTGTGCAATCCCATTTTACAGTAAGCAATACTTTGAGTGACGCCCTTGCACTATCTATGGAATCATTAAATAATTACTTTTTGTCTTCTGCCCATTAAATATGTAGCTTTTATATCCCTCTATGAATATTCATGAGATTTTCTGAAATCGGCAATTGGTTGATTAGATGCTAAAACGATCAAATATAATTTCACTAGAATTTAAAAATCCTTCGGCCACACTCCGTATATTATTTCACTATTTTTGTACTCGTTCAGCACTGCGCATGCTCACAACCCGAAATCAAAAATGGCGTCTCATTCGCGGCGAAACTCAATTGACAATTTTAGTATTACTAATTACCATTGTTATTTTTTTTTAATTTATTTTTAACATTGCATTGGTATTACAATGAGATTTTACGGTTGACCCTTCGAGATTATTAGCGCGATTTATGAAATCATAATTGAAATGCGGAAAATTTACAAAAAAAATAACTGCATGCCTACGGCTGCGGTTTACTCACGCAGCCAGCCCCCGCAGGCAACGTGTGGCCGAGCGTGTGTAACTGTTTTAGTAGTGCACTTACAATACTTGCACTGCCACAGCAAATTGGTCAGTTTCGTAGAACTTTTTCCGCTTTCGAAGAGCTGCCGATTGTCATAGGTGTCATCACTTGCCTTAGTGGTCATGAGCCAAGCTTTCGCGCTGTGGAAAATGCCGACGGACCACGTTAGATCTAACGTTAGATCTACTGTTACTGTGTTGTTGGTTAGGCCTACTACTGGATACAGCGCGGGGCTTTCGCACCGGGCGTGTGTGGAGGTCTTAACGTTTAAGTCAACACAAAACAACACCAGATGAGACGCTAAAAAAAACTTACGTTTACGTGGCGTGTCCAAACAGTTCGAATCGCGAAGGATCTCCTGTTCTTTATTGTCTCCTCCAGGAATTGCAATATAATGTAAACAAACGAAAAAATGGGCAAACAAAATCAAGCCTCAGTCGAGAAGAGCGGGGATCTTTCCGCAAGCGTCGTAGCAACTAGCTAAAGTTGAGCAATCAAAATCGCGCCTGTCAGCGAATTACCGGTGTCTTGCGCCTCGACAAATCGGGGCCGAACAACACTTGACTGCGTTGAAAATTTTTTTTTTTTATTTTATTAAGTGGGAGGGGATATAAAACAAATATCCAAGCATTAAGTTCGGAAAGTATAGTGAAATTATCTATCTTCGGAGGATGGCAGTAATATATTTCCTCGGGGCTTTCGCCCTCTCGGAAAAATATTACTATGCAGTCCCTCCTCAGAAGTTATAAATTCTCCACTATAATTTCTACAGCTTGGATTATTTGTATAATACTGCCACCAATTCTACCATGAACTGACAATGCTTGAAAGGATTTATACCACTCACTTATCTGTGTATCATATCTAGAACGTATAGCTATTATCTTATTGTTATAAATACTTGTAATATACATGCACGTTTCTGCTTGTGTACCGTTTGTTTAATACTTTGTACTTCGGTAATTCACAAATTCTATTCATTCTGTTACCTTGTTACAATAGTGTTTGATTTGTAAAAAATCTATTGCACAATCTACTTCCCAACAAATTAGACTGGCACTCTCAGAGACACAAACAGAAACATCTAGGTCTACATGTATACACAGCATATGGGGGTTATACCTGTTACATCGCATAGGGCTTTTATGTATACCCCATTTCACATCTTCAATTTAATCATATCTGCCATGTATTGCATTTTTTCTCATACAGAGGTATTTAATGTATCGATTCCAATTCTCCCATGAAATTTTATTGTAGATGATTTATGAAATGTATGTTTTTTTTATCTTGTAAATATTGTGTAATAATTGTTTCTTATCTGAGAAATGAATTAAAAACCTCCGAGCAATCAATCCAATACCATCAAATGCAACACCAAAGATTTAGGAACAGATAATTCTATTCTGGCATTGAAAAATGGGCTTAACAAAGCATCAATTTAATTGCTATGCCTCCTAAAAATTTTGTATCCTTGTTAATAGTTACAGTTTTCGTTATTTCACATATTTGTATATCGTACACAGATCTACATGTTATTTTTTGCGAGATGCTGCGATTATGAGCTGCCAGGGCTTTGAAGAAAGCACCAAACAGAAACATGCTGGAAATTTGAAATTTATCCTTCTTATAAAATTTTAAAACACAATGTTTTACAATTCATTACCTCAAACATTTCATTTTATCTCTTTATTTCAACCTGGTCGACTGACCATTGTCTGTTCCTGTTTATTTCTCTTACTTTTGATGCATGTTTTCTCACGTATTGTATCGTAAAATTGATTTGTTGTTGCTTGTATATTGAACTTGCTGAATACTGCATATGTTTATTTTTTTTTTATTGTTAGAACATTGTGAATGACAGTTTCAGCTTTAGTGCAACTGATCCGGTGAAACTTTCATATACAATAAATAAATAAATAATAATAAATAATAAATAAATAAATAAACAAATACAAAATAATAAATAAATAAATAATAAATAAATAAGTAAAATAACAAATGAATAATAAAATAAAAAATAAAATAATTGATTTTGATTTTTGAATATTATTGAATATCATTATGTATTGCTGTTGTTTGTACTGAACTATTTTTGGTATATTTTAGGACTGTGGATGTCTTGAACTTTAGATATATCCTTTTTGCTCATGGTGTATGGTGATATGGTGTCTGCATGCTTTTCTGAAGAATATTGGTTACCTTCTCAACTAATATTTCAGAAGAATGTAAATTTTTGTACAAATCTTATGGGGAGTGTCCATGCTTTCATCTCAAAAAGTGGTAGAAATGCTAATTTATGAATCCTCCACAATAAGGATTGTAACTTCGAACATTCATAGCTCTTGAACAGTTCACTATTTTCTTTCTCTTGTAGTTCTCTATTTTCAATGTAGATAGCTGTCTTGGTTTTATTCTCCTAATGTTACATATTTTTCCTGATGAATCCATAGGGCAATTCCGTGGAAGTGGCAGGGCATTTGCATTCATTCAAATGTAAATTTATGTTCTTCCATTACCATGGAATTGCCCCTCTCTCGAAACAGACTCATAAATATGCTAGATATGTTTGTTAATTGCTGATTTAACTCTTCACACTTCACAAAGTAGAGCAGAAACTTGTTTTGCAAAAAAAAAAAAGAAGAAGAAGAAAAAGAAATTGACCACCAAAACTCCCAATGAATAAAGCACAGCCCATTTATCACATTTCAAGCTTTTTCCATCAGACAGTGAACTGTCAAGGCCCTCTGAATTTGTCACTGATCAGTCCAAAAACGGTATCTCCGACTTCCTCTTCCATATGTCACTACCATAACGAAGATCATACAACAGCCCCATCTTGCATCATGACTTCTTCTCTCTTTGGGCTATTCCCAATTCCCATAAAATTAGTGGTTGCCACAGTAAATGCTATTTCTCCACCACAATCTCTTGTGTGATATCTTCTCCGTCACACCGATCATCCTCATATCCTCTCTTGCCACATAACTCTCTTCCTTTTTCCTGGTGGCATCGTTTCCAACATCTTTCTCCTTGTGTACTCGTCATCTTTCTCCTTGTGTACTGATCGTCATCTCTCCTTTGGACATGTCCAAAGATCATTGCAGTCTTCCCTCTCCTACCTTATCCAAAACCTGCCCTCATTTGCTGTCCCTTTCACAAACTCATTCCTAACTCCTAAAGAAAATTGCAATATCTTCAACTCTGCTACATCAACATCTTCTTCCTGCCTTTTTTGTGATGGGTCTTTGCACCATGACTGATGGTGAATAACCAACGAAGTGAGACAAAGTGGTAATGGGTATATACCTTTAAAATGATACTCAGTTACCGTGACTAATGGAATCCAGTGTGTGGTAAACACATGTATAGGTTCACCACACTGCAGACTGATTTTAAGTTTTTGGTCACGTTGTACACATCCTCTGTTACCCCACTGTGGTATAATTACGGTTTATTATATTGCAGTTAGCCCTGGGAATTGTGTTGCAGATTGAAAATAATCTGAAAGATTGCAATACATATCATTTAGGCATAATGAGTGTATTGGAGTTGTTTCATTGACTTTTCTTATAACAGCATGTGTGATGAGTGATCACTTATTTGTTTAATCTCAAACCATGAATAATTGATGATTTTGTGAGGTAATTGTGTCATGTATGATTAACTCAAACAGACCCAGAACCATTTCCATTATCCTCAAGCCTCAGTGTTTCTTGATTTTTAATTTATTGTTTGTTTAATTAATTAATATGTATGTTTTATTTCATATATTTACTTTATTTTATTTGTTTATTTATTATTTTAAACTTACTTACCTTATTTAATTCATTTATTTATTTGTTTATTTTATTTATTTATTTATTTATTTATTCATTTATTGATTGATTGATTTAACATTTTACTGTAAATGTGTGCCTGATTCATAATATCAAGTCATATCACACAACAGTAGCAAGGAAAGTTACAAAGGGCACTGTTTCATAAAAGTTATGCATGAATATGATACATATATGCCTTCAAATCAATAGTTTTACACCATTATCACCTTACACCATGCAAAAGGATATATATGCAAAGTTCAAGACATCCACAGTCCTAAAATATACCAAAAATTAGTTCAGTACAAACAACAGCAATACATAATGATATTCAATAAATATTCAAAAATCAAAATCAATTATTTATTTTTTTATTTTATTTATTTATTTATTTATTTATTCATTTATGTATTTATTTATTTATTTGTATATGAAAGTTCACCGATCAGTTGCACTAAAGCTGAAACTGTCAGTTCACAATGTTCTACAATAATAAGAACATAAAAAATAAAAATATACAGTATTCAGGCAAGTTCAATATACAAGCAACAACAAATTAATTTTGTATACAATACATGAGAAAACATGCATCAAAAGTACGAGAAATAAATAGGAACAGACAATGGTCAGTCGACCAGGTTGAAATAAAGAGAAAATGAAATTGTTTGAGGTAATGGTAAAACATGTGTTTTAAAATTTTATAAGATGATAAATTTCAAATTTCCAGCATGTTTCTGTTGGTGCTTTCCTTCAAAGCCCTGGTACCATAATCCAGCAGTCTGCAAAAAAATAAGTAGATCTCTATAGATATAGCAAATATGTGAAATCAACGAAAACTGTAACTAGTTAAAAGGATCGATACAAAAATTTTTAGGCATGCAATTAAAGGGAACAGTTGGTTATGATAAATTTGATGTTTACTAAGCCCATTTTTCATGCCAGATAGGGAATTATTGATTCGCAGAATCTTTTGGTGTTGCATTCGATGGTATTGATTGATTGCTCGAGGTTTTATTTCATTCTTAAAGATAAGAAACAATACATACAATATTTACAAGATAAAAAAACATACATTTCATAAATCATGACAATGAAAATTTCATGGGGAGAATTGGAATCGATACATTACATACCCTGTATGAGAAAAAATACAATACTAGTACTGCAGATATTAATTAAATTGAAGATGTGAAATGGGTATACCAGTGAAAGCCTGTGCGATGAGACAGGTTGTTAACCCCCATATGCTGTATGTATACATGTAGACCAGATGTTTCTATCAGTTGTCTGCTGAAAGTGCCAGTCTATTGTTGGTGGAAGTAGATGTCAATAGATGTTTTTACAATCAAACATATTGTACAAGGTACAAATGAATAGAATTTGTGAATACCAAGTACAAAGTATTAACAAAGGTACACAAACAGATAATGCATGCATATTTCCACAATAGATATAGCTATAGATATGATACACATCTAGTGAGTGGTATAAAGCCCGGGGGGGGGGGGGGGGCACTCAACTTACAAAGTGATACCTATGTGCCACACCGAAATCGAAAATTGGGGGCTCTGGAACGGGCTTGAGCGAAAAATGGGGGTCATGGAACTGGAGCTAAGGCTCCAGAAAACCTCAAAATGCTATGCTCTGGAACTGCACCGCGGTGAAGTTCCGGCGCGCTGTGCTGAAAAGGCAATGCTCTGGCTCGGCCGCGCCGCAAAGTTGCGCGGCTGAGCGAAAAATCAGAAGCGAAACGGCAAATTTGGGGGTCTCTGGAACTGGA
>JZLH01S0620077.1:120383-136225 GCA_001188425.1 Eucidaris tribuloides
GCAAATTCCAGTGTGATTTTACCAGTTTGATAGTCAAAAACATATATTTTTTACTCGATTATATAAAGCGCTTCGTTATCTGAAAAATCTAGTGTATATGTCATTATGTTACAGTAGTCTGTGAGAGACAAATACTGCAATAATGCTTTATCAAATGTCACAAACTAGATGGCTATCATTATTTCTATATGATTACTCTGATTATGAACATTTTGATCACTTGTAATAGGGAGTTATCTTGTTTTTCATATCAGTAGTTTGTTGTACCTCAACAATTACTGCTTTATTTTTTTCACGCAGAAATTGCAAAATAGCTATGGGAATACATTTATGCCCTACGAAGAAAAATGATTACTATTATATTAGTCTTATGACATTGCAATTTATGGAGAAATTTTAGAAGACTATGCGTGGATAAAAAGAACCAAAATGTTTAAGATTTCGTTTTTAAATGTTTTAATTTAATATATTCTTAATTTTTAAATTTTTATTTATAATTTGATTTTAAATTTAAATTTATTTTTATTTATCTTAATTTTATTTTTTTATTGGGATTTTATATTTATTTATTTTCGTTTTTAACAGAGGCGGTTTTTTATATATGTTCTTTTGCATATAAACTCACTATAAAACAGCTAGTAGAATGCTTATATTTTTGGTGAAATATCATTTTTTAAACAATTATCTACAAAACATTTACCGAATTGAATTAATTTCTTAATGTATTCTATTGATTTTATGAATTTCTCTGTGTATTCTTTGTTTTTTGACCTTTTGTTTTCTTCTTTTGTTTTTTCGATGAATTTTTGTATAGTGGGGATCACTTTTTTTGTCAATTATAAACGGCATAATTTTATTTTCTTTTTATTTTTTCATTCATATTTCAGTGTTTTTTTTTTTTTTATTTTTCTTTTTTTTTTAAAGCCTCAAATTTTTTATTTTTTAAGCTGATAGTAATTCCCGTTTGGTAGTGAAGGATGATTACAAGTTTATAGTTTTTTGGATATTAATATGATTATAATGGTCTGAAATCGATAAATGATCTGTTTCGCCTTTTGTATTTTGTCGACACTCAGACCTCAAATTCTACTGTTTAGACTTGAGGGTTCTAAAGCGGTATAAGTTCTAATGTTGAGGGTAGTCTTACTTCTTATGTTTATCACAGAAGCAAGTCGACGTCAAGGAAAGTCAGAGAATTAGTGCTTGTCAATGACTGTTTGCCTTTTTTGATCGACATAAATCTCTTAGACAGGGTTTCTACAGGTTAAGGAATTTGAAATTACTTTTTCCAGAAGCAAAAAGTCAAGGAAAGTCAGAGAATTCATCAATTTCTTCTGGAAGTCAAGGAAAATCATTCATTTAAAATGATCCTGGATTGGGAGCTTGCCAGTACTGCGATTATGTGTTTTTACACACTGTAAATATGTAAAAACAGTCATGGAAATTTACAGTTATTCTGATCGGGAAAGTCAGGGAGTTTTGAAAATGTGTAAGTGCTTGTACAAACTGTGTGTAAAAATCACACGCTCCAAACGCTTACATTTTTTTTTTTAGAAATTGGTGAAAATTAGAAAAGTCGGGAGCCCCCAACTTTTTTCCTTCAGGAAATGTAGTGATATCTGCTCTTTGATAATTAAACAAAAAATCACATGTTATAAATAATTACCAGTAGGTTTGATATGTTTTCTGATGTCTGGAATAACAATACCATACTTTGTGAAAGATTGATAAAAGTTTTTCCTGATCGACAAAAACTATACTTGGGCTTTAAGGAGAATGGAAACAACCAGGATTATTTACCCCAGAAATTCACTCTGATTACAAAGTATGTCATTCATAGTTTTGTGGACCATTTCCAAAGAAAGCATTAATGAATACATCCATGTCATTAATGCTGGCACAATTTCGGTGCGTAGAGGTAGTGCACATGCACACCTGCCCCTTTCAAAGTTCATCTCGGTGGAACTTCGGAGAAAATCTCTCAAGTTTGCCCCGATCGATCAACACAGATATGACATAATTGACAGAGTTTCCATGGATTTAGATCCCAACATTGGAGTTTGTCCAACGAAAGGTTGATCTACTTTTATTCAGGGATAGATGATATTAATAGATCTATGGCAGGTGACAAACCAACATGACTCACTATGTCAGCGCACATGTATGCACGCAAATAATATGGATAGGTAGTATGGTATCACTCACCAATGGCATGGGATCAAGCAAACTGACTAGAGATTAATGTATCACTCAATATTAAATTTTCTGTGAAATACTGCAAATGCAATTATATGTAATATACACTTTACAGTGTGTCTCAAAAATAATTGTGCAAGTCAAGAGCGCCCTCTTTGGTAATGAGAAAAACATTTTTGTGATGTCATGCTTAGATCACCAGCAAGGGCATAGTCTTAGCTTTCAAATGCCATTTGTTCAGTTCAGTTTGCTTCTTTTAATCCTGAGATATGTTCAGTTTAACACGAAAAGGTGAAATCACACATGTGACACTTTTACTACAGTCAACAATAGCATCAGGCCCTCTTCCCGTAAAAGTGACACAATTGTGATTCCACCGTTTTGTTGTTTACAAGATATCTCGAGATCAAAACAAGCAAATTGAACAAAACAAACAATATTTCAAAGTTAAGAAATTGCCCTTGATGTTGACGTAAACATGTGTCACAGTAGTATTTTCTGTCAAAGAGGGCGCTTTTCACTTGAACAATTTTTTTGAGATGTGCTGCAGCATGTCTCAAAAAATTCTGCAAGTAAAAAGCGCCCTCTTCAGCAATTAAAAAATATTCTGGTGAAATAATGCTTACATCAATGTCAAGGGCAAAGTCTTAGCTTTCAAATGCCATTTGTTCTGTTCAATTTGCTTGTTTTAATCTCAAGATATGCTTTAAACAAAACGGCAGAATCACAATTGTGTCACTTTTACAAGACACTGTAGTAAAAGTAGCACAATTGCAATTTTACCCTTTTTATTTAAGTTAACATATCTCAAGATCAAGACAAGCAAATTGAACAAAACTAACGGTATTTGAAAGCTAAAACTATGCTCTTGAAGTTGATGTAAGCATCATGTCACAAGAGTATTTTATAATTGCCAAAGAGGGCGGTTTTCACTTGCACAATTTTTTTTGAGACACACTGTATACACATTTTTGATGGTTTGATGTTTAATGCTTCATGCAAATATGCATTTAGGTGAGTTTTGTGGGGTATGTAACTTCACAGACTAAATATTCAACTGCTCACAAAATTGTCTACAAGCGTGAATTTACGAGAAGAAATATTTTGCGTATAGAATGTGTGTTGTGTAATAGTGAGTAATTACATCACAAAATATATGAAGTACAGTTAAATCACAATTGTAATTTTATTTTAGGATTAAATTGAATTGTTGCTTTATATTCTAGCTCATTTCTGACCTGTGGTCATAATGATAGTCGGAACATGAAATATACCCTTTAAGACAGCAAACATTCCGCAAGACGAAAGCATTTGAAATGCTTGATTTGATATTCCAAAAAGGACACAAAACTTTCCACTTTGTTGAAAGTAACCATATGGATGATTTATTTGACACTGTTCTATTTTGGGACAAGCTGTGTGCCTGTATTCACTCACATGTGCACACCCATACAGATGAAGATAGAAACATATGATTTGTGTATATGTCAGTTTGTGAGTATGATATATGTTTGAAAACAATACATGTGTGTTTATAATACAATTCATGTGTGTGTCTATAATACAATTCATGTGTGTGTCTTCGTCGTTGATTTGCAATGGCCTTTTGACATTTGTGTATGCTGCTGTTTCTCTCACATCATACATGCTTGGAATTCTTTTAGCAGCCATGTTGTGATATCGCTGTCAGTGAGGTGGAAGTTTATATGTACATACTGCTAGTGGGCAGTGTATCATAAATAAAGATTGCTTTAGAAAATATCTGTTGTTGTAATGGCAGTGCTAAAATTTATGATTTAAATTTGACTAATGTGGACAAAGAGAGATAACTGATATTTACTGGTAATGTTCATTAGAAGTCCTTTATTACATGTATGGGATGTATGATTTGATCACTGTTACTCGATCTGAGATCACTCTGTGGCAAGAACATAGATGACAAGAAAAAGGAGCTTCTGGTCATTACTCCAAAGGGTCATAGGGTCAAAGGTCACTGGTCTACAAGTCATTCAGAAAAGGGATGTTGTACAGTGCACTCTCGTTATAAAGAACACTGATATAACAAACTTTCATTATAAAGAAGTAAAATTTGTGGTCCCATTTCTTGGATTTCCTTTGTATTCTATTGTTTTCGCAACCCTGATATAAAGAAATTTCATTATAAAGAACAAATTTCATGGGTCCCGAGGACTTCTTTATAGCGAGAGTGCGCTTTACTATGGTTGACATGTCAGGCTTGCCAGTCAGTTATTGCAGATTATAAGTCCATTACTTCAGTAAGCTACATATTAATCACTGAACTATTTTGTATTTCTCTCCCCTCACCCAAACATTTAAAGGGGTCAAATGGGATTAATTTGTCTCAATGATCAATGCCAGTACAGTACACTCCCATTATAATGAACACAGTTATAATGAAGTTCCTGATACAATGAAGTAAAATTCAGGTCCCCAAATTATTATCAGTATAACTTTATAATACTGTAAGGGTTTGGTTACAGCGAAATTTCGATACAACGAAAAAAACTGCCGGTTCCGATGACTTTGTTATAACGCGAGTTGCCTGTATTGTATTGTTTTAACCCGTTGGAGACTAAGTACGAGTTAAGCTTATTTTGTGTTGATTTCTATGGAAAATGCCTGTTATAGTGAAATCACATCGTCTCCAACGAGTTAACTATATCCCAAACAGTTTGGAGTATCATTTTTGCCACATAGTAGACAAAAGTCCCCGCCCCCCACCTCCCCCACCTCCCTCAATTCCATAAATACAAACAAGTGACATACAACACTACAAGAATATACCTATGTTAGATTGAGAAATGGTTTGCTTTGGAGTGATATACTCTCATGTATCAATGTCCTATTTTAATGACAATAGGTACATTGGGTTATTGGTTATTCACTGTATTGCATGAATAACATTTAACTAAACTGTTATCTGAAAGATCAAAGAAAGTTGGGGGAGGGGCTTGATCGTAGGGCAGTGTATGTCGCAACAATGGCTGGTATTTCCTGTAAACTTGCCTGGTATTTCCCCTAAACTTGCACTCGTAATTCTCCTTTGTACAATCAATAAAGCATGTGCAATCATGTGCAATGTAATCTGAGCTATTCTGCATAAAGATTGGAATCCAGATTATATATGTTTTGGAATTTTAATGGTTGTGTATTTGTCAGTAAACCAGTTTTGCTGTAAAACTTTTTTATTTTTAGGTACAATCAACCTCATTGTTTGTCAAAATGAAAACTATTATTGAATATCAGATATAATCTTGTGTAATTAGAGCATTTTAAACAAGTTAAATTGCATTGTCACAACATAGTATTTTACACGCATTTTGTGCCTTTCTTTTGTCAAGTGGTGCGTACATTTACAAAATCAGTCAACTCTTCCAAACATTTCATTTGTTTATAATTTGTCATTTAATGCATGCTGTAATTGTGTGTGTTCAGCAGGGATGGAGTGAAGGCTGGCCTCGAGGCCAGATTTTGCAGGCCTTGGCCTCGGACCGAGCCATGTGTACAAAGTCTATGGGAACAATACTTTTCCACCGGCCTCATGACTTGGAACAGTCAACCTCAACTCCATTCCTGGTGTCCAGTATTAATCATGCACAGATTTTGTGTTGAAAATCGAAGGTCGGTCCTCAATGTGAGTGTGTGACATTTCCTCTTTTTGCTGTTAACAATTTTCTTACTTAAAAAGAGAAGTTTCCCCATTAATGTGGATTCCGTGAATCAAGAATATTTTGAGAAATCCAACAATGGAAGTTAAAGGGGAATGAAACCCAGACATCTTACTGAATTCAGAAACTACAGAACAATACAAGATGGAAAATAGTGAAAGTTTGAGCAAATTTGGTTGAATGGTTCAAGAGTTATGATTATTCAAAGTTTATTTAATCTTTATAGAGGAACTTTAAATTGGCAACTCTTCCCACTTTTCAGATGAAAGTGTGGAGAACTTCCCATTGGATTTGTACACAAATTTTCAATAATTTGCAGTTTTCTGAAGTGTCAGTTGAGAAAAGTATCTAAATTCTTTCAGAAAAACATGTAGAATCATTTTTGCTAGGACATACTTGCACAACGAGCAAATAACCTTTGAACAAACATAACTCTTGAACCGTTCAACCAAATTTGTTCAAACTTTCACTAATTTCCTTCTTGTATTGTTCTGTAATCTCTGAATACAGGAATGTGTCTGGGTTTCATTCCACTTTAAAGCAAATTTGGCCAAATTCAGTCTCAGTCTTGGTCTGAGTCTGTAAGTCACTTCTACAAACCCTTTTTGGTCAGCTTCAGCCTCTGAACTTGTGGACTTGATTACAACAGTTTCAGTTCGCGCTTTAAAACAGTGAAAATCTATGAGTAACTGGTTTTCTCCTGTCAAATTTCCCCCATAGCCTGCTGTGTTGGAATACAGAGTTAACGGAATGCTCAATTTGTGGCAGCATAACTTTCCAGTTTTGTCTTGTAGGGTGTTTATTTGTCCATTCAAGCACTACTTTGTAGCTCAGATATCTCAGTTTGACAATTTTTATTGAAGCCCTACAATTAAGTGACTGAAAGGGATTATTCAGAGGTGAAAATACGATGCAATAGATTTTTCATTTGTCTCTGTGTTTTCGATCGCAACTGCTGATCTATGTTATACAAGGTCTGTATAAGTAACTGTTTGTTTTAGATGAATTGGCTCCATCATTCTTAGATATAATGCAAGACATGATGTAGTTGGAATATTTTTTTATAAAGATGTATGACTTCTCTAGGTCATTGAATGTGACCTTTTTTTAATTCACGTGATTAAATTATTGGTATCAATATTAAATCATTTGCATTATTAAAGTGCATTCATGTTATGGGTTTGCTGTACCACAATGTTTTCCATTTATATGTTTGTAATTTTATTTCATCAATTAATCATGCAACATATTTGAATCGCAGTCTTGTTTCTTTTGTATAATTTCTCAAGAGTATTTAATGTCAAGTGTAAATGTAATTTTCTTTTGTAAATAATTTAATACACTATAAAATTATTTTTCAGAATTTGCAAGGAATGCAAAGTGAACACAATGCAAGCCATAAATGTATCCTGCAACATGTGAAAATGCATGTCAATGGAATTGTGTCATAAAGCATGAAATAAATATTCAACATTGTGAGGATACACTTCTGTTTATCTCGTGATTTGTATCTGTCCGCAATCTTGTACAGTGTTAAATTTGATGAGATTTGATTTCAAGGAAAATTTGTGCTCGAGGGAGTAGGTAATAGTGAGTCTTGTGGGGCAAACCCTATGGACAGAGGGTCCAATAGAGTAGTCTATTCTCGAAAGGGTCTAGTATAGACCGATTTTCAAAAAGGGTCCGATAGACCGTTGCCAGAAAGGTCTGGGCCCCCCCACCACCCCTGGGTTGGTTTACTTTGTCCACACACAATGAATTATTTATCAATTGATGCTTAGACCATATCAGAACTTTTTTTTTGACATTGTATTACTCATTTTGTGGCAATAGTTCTTCATCCAACAAGTACAGTAGTATCCAAGAGTAAAAATCCCGTACACAGCTCCTCACGTTTTCCAACCCCATTTACACCCTGCCTTGGATAAAATTTATGAGATGGTAAGGAGGGATCTCCACTTCCCCCCCCCCAAAAAAAACACACACACACACACACACACACACACACACACACACACACACACACACACACACACACACACACACACACACACACACACACACACACACAGCACACGCATCAACAAACACACACATTCACAAACTCCACTTATTACAATACATGTTAACGTCTTAGATGTTTGCTGCATTTTGAGAATGTATGAAATTGAGTGACCTTTTAGAGTGCATAGGCATCAATACACCCTTTCAAACACTGCAATTTGATTATGTCGATACTGTTAAAATTTTGAAGTTAGAATGAAGATCTTGTGCTAGATAACTTTGTTTTATCTTATAATTTTCCTAAAATATTACATTAGACGTCCTATTAGGCAATTAATTAGATGTGTCATGTCAGTTTTCTCATTTATCAGATAGAAAAATTATAAATTATGATAATTATTGTGGAAATACCCCAATGAATTACCTACCATATTAAGGATTTACAAAGGGCTGTTCCTGCCAATCTTATAAATAAAATATATTTTTTTTACTGTCATACTTTTGGCACATAAGTACGTCTGCTTTAAGGGGTACAATTTGTGGATGCAAAATTGGCAGTGAGTCAGTGACATGGTAGACTGTAATCAGCCGAAATGGAACACATACCAAAATGACACTATAAACACAACTCTGATTTGTTTATACTCAACATAAATTATATCATCAAAACTAACAGTAGATATTTCCACAATAAACGTTACTTTTTTGTATCTCTACAAAGGCCTCAAACACTCTATGACACTGTTAAAATCATCTGCAATTTTCAACATTTTATACTATTTGCCATAATTTTCAATAGTATAGTTATTATTACACACATTTTTCCAACAAATCTGTTAATTACTTATAATCCCATTCAACTAAATTGCTTTATCTTGATGTATGGTTACATTAAAAATTCCTGAACTCTACGAAATGATTAATAGTACATTTCGTATGACTTAATATCCACATCTAATATGTTCATTTACGATAAGGCAAACAAGTATGCTTAATTACATTTCTTTTATTACGATGATATCTCAGGCCACATTGTAGTTAACTTCACTGCATACTGGCCGCAAGACACATGTCATGGCTGCTGATCTGAAACCTCAGCACATAATAATGAAACAGAAGTACAATATAACTGCAAAATCATGTACATTACAATAATATTTACAAATGAGGTTGAACACTTGCAGCTTATAACACCTGGGCCACTTGCATGAAGTTTCGACAGGAGATATTTCGCAGTTACTCGTACACTAACAAGACCAGTTAGTATTTGGGGATTTTTTGTTATTGAAACTTTATGCCCCAATTGTCATCGAACCCTCAATAATAGATTCTGAATGTCTTTAGTTTTTTTTTACAATCAATTAATGAAAAATCTCGTGGAACACCCCCAAAATGTTTACATTATAGCATTAAAAGCGGTGAAAAGGCTTGAAGGTTACAGTCGTGTGTTATACCCTCATTGAAAAGAGCAGACGCAGCTCTTTCAAATGATGGTATTACTCATATACATTTTAACCCTTTGGATGCTGTAATGTAAATATGGTCAAAACAATTCCGAGGGGTCCCCCGACATTCTTTCCATTAATTATTTGTAAAAAAAAAATCAAAACAAATAAAAAAGTATGATATGAGTTTATACTCATCTGAAAGAGCGAGTCGTGCTCCTTCGATGAGGTATAACACAATGTAACCTTAAATCCTTTTTAACCCTTAAGATGCTATAATGTAAAATTTTGGGGGTGTTCACACGAGATTTTTCATTAAATAATAAAAAAAAACTACAGACATTCAGAATCTATTATTGCAGGGTTATGACTTTGGGGCATAAAGCTTTCAAATAACAAAAAAATCCCCAAACCTAAACTTGGGCTTTAAATACCACTTCATTAGCATATTGCAAATAAAAATACTGTGGCAAAGACGAGTTCACAAATGTGATAATGGGCGATTCCATCCTGAAAATGTTGAAATGTTTACATTTTTCAGTATCCTGACCATACTTGTAAAAAATCAAGATAACTTTCATGGTTACTTTATAGTATGCGAAGGTATACACTTGTAAGTGATCATCTGGAGTAAATTTTCCTTTTTGAATAAAATAGATACAAAAATGATGCATGTCGTACGGGACGCAGAGATGTCTTTTACGATATGTAACAATTTTCATTCTATTTCACAGAGAAATGATAAATTACTTCCAATGTCCAATTATTACGATTCTACTAGTACAATAACAGACATGACCCCAAAGCAAATCTTATTTCCTCACTTGTTTGGTGCAGATTCAAAAATAATGTGAAAATGGTGATTTTTGTGTACAGAATCGCTCTAATATTGAGAGCCTTTCTCATTACAATCATGATTTTGTGAAATCCAAATAATTATACCACTAACCATAGTGGACAAAGTTTTGCTGGACTTATAGTTTTATTTATGCAAGTGGCCTTGATTTATACCTTCACAGTTTGTAAAATGTATTTGTGTCAAAAGTCACCAAATGGCCATCTTCCTTCCTTCCTGACTTCATGACAAAAAGGAATTCAAAATCTCTAAATGGTTGAACAATATATCTAACCCAGCTTCCATACTGCACTTCCTGTTATATGCCATGTCTAAAGAAAAACCTCTTTTGTAAATGTGTGCTAACGGCTTATTATCCAACATAAACATACCATGCATAATATATTCAGCATGCTTTGATAACTAAATTATAAACAATAAACATACCTGGGATAGCTCTCATACAAAACGAGAGCTTAACCATTGCAATTGCAAGTACAGATATTGAATCAGGCTGATATTTCATCACATCAGCCAAATACCACATCAGCAATATTTTGATTGAGCTGGCTGATACTGTCAGATGTTTTATAAACAATACCATATAGTGTTATCAATCAATGAATTGTTATGGATTATTTACAAAACTCTGAGGTTTTAGTTGATAGATACGATTAAAGAGTAAAAATATCATTCACTGGAAAATCAGTTGAGAGATGGGGGTTTGATGGGTGTCGGCAGAAGAGAAAGTTCATCTTATGAACCTTCACAACACAACACTTTTGACCTTAGTGTAAAATATTGTATATGCTTCAACTAATTAGTTCTTGACTTCTCCCAATCTTGATACCTTCCCTTGAGTCAAGTACATGTACCCATTATACACCCATCAATTTAAACCACCTCGAACCCCCAGAATGATGGTGTCATGGTGGTTCCTTTACCAACCAAATATAGCGTAGTACCGTCATGAACATTTGGCCGTCAAGATGTGAATGTCTTCGTGCTATCTGTATACCTATTAAATAGACCTAGCGCACCAGTCATTGTAAAATGCTCTCATAATCGACACCACGTGCCTCCATGATATATGAAATCCGACCACGTTTTTGACAGTGACGCACATTCCGAGGGTCGAGGTCTTTACAATTATAGACTGTATTAATAATAATATTTGGCTTTTGAGGCTGATAAACACTAAATAACGTTTTTTTCTTAGAGCCGCCTGTGAAAAACAAACTTTCACAGGCGACGGAGTGTATTGAACCACACTCCTATTACGAGATGGGCGTCTATTACCACCTTGACCACAAGGCAACCAGCACTATTAATCTAGGCTCTCATCACAAAGTAATCCAGATTTGTGGGCTCAATCCCACCCGAGTCCGCCTGTGAAGTTTTTCACACGGCTCTAAATATTAAAAAACCCTCGAGTGTTTATCTTGTTCAAATGCCAACTATTTTATTAATTATCTTGAACTTTGACGACGCGCAAAATATTTATTCAAACAATATTCTACAATACCCGTACATATTCACATTATGTAAGTTCTTATCTTCTAATGCAATACTAGGACATTTTTCATTTCAAGAAAAGCTTAATTCCGTTTCCCAAATCTGGAATTCGTTTCACTTGTCTGAAAAGAACTTCCGTTTTAACCATAGACTTGCTTACATGATAAACACAAATGACAATCCGTTACATAAAACTTTAAAGGTGGCATTCTATTTACATCCGTTTACGAAGAAAACCCATCTCGGATCCTTTACCAAACTTATAGAAGCTAGAACCTCGTTTTTAGTGAATATATACCCATTACTCTATTTGAATTTTTTCTAGTGAGGAAAAAAAATTCATGCACTCAGAACGTACAATAAACGCTATCTTTTTGTTTCACATATTTTTAATTCTTAGGTTATTTACTGACCCCAATTTCACAAAATGCCTTCATGAATACGCTAGGCATTGGGTTATCATTTGTAGTGCGGATTTCGTGCAAATGAGATCACTGCTTTAAAGAAAATTACTTCTCGCTGTTTCTGTGTTTTTTGTGTGCGAACTCTTTTTAAATTTTTGTTTCTGGAGTTTCTTGTGTTTTTTCCTTTCAAAAGTAAAAATTTGAGAAAAGGATTTCGCTGAAAACGTCATTTATTCCATTTCACGTTGTGATGTCCGAATGTCCGTTTTCCTTTATCCGGAACACTGTCCTACAAAAGTATGTAAAGACAGCATAATTATGCAGTATCACACTGTACATGAAGTACAAGCATGCTTATCATGATGTTGGGTAATATACAGTACACTCTCTTTATATCAAACTTCTTAAGAACAGGAAAATTACATTGTTAACATAATGAAATTTTTGATCAAGTTTGCAAAAACAATACAATAGAAGAAAATAATATTTCTATGTTGGGGGAGGAAAACTGTCTTTATTATTACAAGATTTTGTTAATATATCTGTGTTCTTTAACTTCTTTATAACGAAAGTCCACTGTTTTGTAAATAATACAATATACATGTAAATGTGTTTATATGTTGAGTACAATACAAAATACACATTACATGTAAGTACATGTACACTATTGTGAATTTAATTACAGGGAAGTAACAACGGTATCATGCAAAGTTATGCATACCATTACATCATCTTACATGTACAAGTACATTGTGATTGACGTGATTTAAAAATATGGAAAATAGATGGAGTGATCTTGATGTCAAAATATTTAATGCCACTCACAAGTTACAAAGTTCTGAACACAATTTTGAAAACAATTGCTGGAAATGTGTAATTATTTATTACTTTTCTTTAGTAGTAAAAATGGCATGCTACCTGTAAATCAAATTATAAACTCGACAAATTACAGTCCCTGACACAATTTTGATTTCAAAGTCCCCAAACCCAAATCCCAAATCCTTAGCCTATGCAGCCAAGAAACATAATATCAGAAAACTGAAAAAAGGGCAGAATACAGCAATTAAAAGAAAACCAAATAACTAAAATTACAGTTGAAGTCAAATAACCTATGATACTTGTGTAGATTTTTAGTGCTATTTACACTGTGCTATCACACATCCTTTGGGGTAAATTAAGATGATGGAGTGGGTGTCAGTTTCTTAAATTCTGTCTTAATGAAATCTGATGTGATCACGTATCTCTGGCTGGCAGATTTAGTGAGCAATCAGAAGAAATGTCATTACAAAGAAGTTTGAAAAAAAAATCTGTTCCAATATGCACATGGGAATTGACTAAACAATGATACAAATAACATGTAGCAAATGTGTCACATTAAAACTGTTTATTTCATGAACTCTATCAGAGTCCCGACTCCTGACCTATCAATACCCCCTTCTAATCCCCCACAAGAACATCTGCAAACACGACAAAACAAAATAAACAAAGAAGTGCTAACTTTTTTAAAAAGTCATCAGTCATCACAACTTTAACTTGTACACACGTAAAATGAACAATTTAGATTACTAGTCATTCAAACATGAAATATGAAAAATTGCATGTAATGGATGGTAGTGTTGTTGCATATTTAAATGAAGTAATGACTTCTACATCTGCACAATACTGTTTAGGAAACTCAAACTATACGTAGTTGATAAGTTGACTGACCATTTCAGTTCATATTCCAAAGTACATGTAAGTAAAAAAAAAGACTTTGTTACCTAGGGTTCAGAAATCAGAATGTACTCACAGCTTCTCAATTAATTCTCTTACCACCAGTCCAGCACCGAAGAGATACCACCATTTCATGACTCAAAAGCCCAGTCACGAATGCTTCCAAATATAATTTGTTCCAGACACCCAAACTACCACAAAATGAAACAAGTTTAATGACAATTCTGACAGTGTCGCCTAAAAAACGGAAATGTGGTTTTAGCGATCCAAAATCCCTCTTGAAACGGCTAACCAATTGTTGCACCATCGACATTCCACTATCTCTCTCTTTTTTTTAAGGTGTTTTTTTGAAACTCTCAATTTCTATACTGGTGATCTAACGGTTTGGCGTGACAGCAGCAGTTGAGACTGGGATTTTAACCTAGTTCTCACGTTACACAGAGTTTTAGGGCAGCTTTGCCTTAGCATTAATTAATCACTTCCCGCCCCGAAACTCTGCGGTGAGTTGGGCTGCCCCTGAGATGGGTGCCGAGGACCGATATCGTAGTTATCACCTTCCTCGAGAGGAAAAATCTCGTTAAAACTGGTTAGCGTGGTTGAGGATGTGGTTGTTGCATGGGCAAAGTTTTTAAAAAAACCCACGTTGGGAAAGGCCGCTTAGAAATGACGGCTAAGGTAAGTGGAGATGAAAAGCCCCAGCCACACTGCTTTTAGATTTAGCTTGTGGGTAGTGTGGTGGTACTTTTATTTATTCCCTATTTTCAGATCTGTTTATCATTCCATACATGTAGACAATACCTGGGCGCTGCATGTGACTAATTACTCCTAAACCTTGGAAATTAGGGTAAAATCTCACAGATTTCCTGAATGAATGAAAAGGAAATTACAAGTAAGGGTAATAGATACTTGCAGAGGATTTAGACAGTTTAAATCATCATCATCAAAGATTGCCATTTGCATAATTACACACGCAAAGTTTTAGATATAAAGGCAAACACCATACTTGAATGACGCAACCAGACCTGCTACACATATTCCCAAAGAGGCAAAGACCATTACCTGAATGCCCCCATAATATTCAGACACAAAACGTCAAATTTTTTAAAGTACAGGTTTTTCTTTAATAATATGCATATTAACCAATAATCACCATAATTAAACATAACACTAATAATGCAAATTCTACGGCTGAAGTCAATTTAAGATGGGAGTTGAAAACCATGGTTGCGGTCTTGCGGAAAAAATTGAGAACTGAAAAATGACAATAAAGTTGCTTCTCTCCTTATACAATTTGCAATGAAAACATTGACACATGTGCTGAACTAAATAGTTCACCACATGACCCCACACATGGGATTGGCTAAGTACTATTCTACAAGTTAATAACAATACTATGATAGTGTGAGGTAGGGCAATAAAATAAATAGGACAAGTACAAAATGTATGAAGCCTTATTTTAAAATCCCAGTCCATAAATGGGGTACAAAGCTTGGGACAAAGTTCACACTGATAGTGTCTTGTAAGTAGCAAATGTTACACAGAAACATTGTAATTTGGTTTGATGTCTTTATCAGATTGATTCAACATGTACTTGAAAATCTCGAATAACTATTTATCAACATTTGAAAAATTAATGTTCGTTCTCAAACCATGACACCAAGTCAAAATCACTGAAAATTTTCCCCCAAAGTTCCAACCAAGTAACTATGAGTATGAGCAACTGAATTGGAATTGTAACACTAACAACTCGGTTACAAGTTTGCCTGTTCCAAAACGAACAATTTAAATATTGCCCCCCCCCCCCAAAAAAAAAGAAGCATTCTACTACTGTTGCTCAGAGGCACCATTACCAGTGAACCTACAGTGCACTCTTGTTTTAAAGAACACTGATATAACAAAACTTCATTATAAAGAAGTACAATTTTCGGGCCCAAATCCTGGTTTTCTTTGTATTCTATTGTTTTTGCAACCCTGATATAAAGAAATTTTGTTATAAAGAAACAATTTCATGGGTCCCAAGGACTTCTTTATAACGAGAGTG
>JZLH01S0620085.1:0-14251 GCA_001188425.1 Eucidaris tribuloides
CAGTAAGATCGGAGGATGTTTCACCCAGGCAGTAAATTTTCACGAAATTGCCCTATAGCTCTGTATTAAGAGTATATAGGCCTATAGGGCTTTATGTGTATCTGCCTTATAAGATATTACCCTCATTTTAAGTATGTGTACCACTTTCAATGACAGCATTTATACTACATAATTAATAGAGTGTTACCTGTAAATTGTTTCTCTAGATGTACAGTGTTTACAACGCAAGGGCAGTGTCAGGGTAAAATCTTTGGGGTGGGGTAAAAAATGTTTAAAAAACCCTAAATTTCATGAATTACACTGCAAAATCCTTGATTTTCTGATTTTTGGAAAATATCGGGGAGGGGACGCCTCCTCTGCACCCCACACCCTCCTGAACGGTAATCGACGGGGGGGAGGGGAGGAACGAGGGGGACATTCTCTCCCAAAAATTGACAGACAGGGGACACAATATCAAATCTCCCCTACGATTTTGGTCTTTTACTAAATCTTGTTACCATTGTTTGTTTTAATGTGGAATTGTTGGGGTAGGGGTGTAAAATTTGCAATTCCATATTCCAGGTCCGCAATTTTCCCGGTCAACCCAGCCGCTCAGCAAGAGGGGGGGGGATGAGAAAAAAATCCTTAATTGATATCGTGTTCTACGGTTAAAATGGGAGAGTTTTCCATATAGAAAGGTTTACTTAACGTAAAAAGGAGGTTGGCAAAGGGGGAGGGGTGTTAGACAACCAAACAGACCCCCACGTTCGCGTATGCCTCCAGGGCATGTTAGATCAGGGATGGGGCTATACAGCAGGAACAGGGGAGTAGTCGGTAGTGACGAAAAAAAAATTCATTCCAAATTCCAGATCCAATTTTTTTCCCGGCCAGCCCAGCTGCCGAAAAGTTGTTCAAGGGGTGGGGGTGGGGTTGGGGTAGGGGTGTAAAATTTGCAATTCCAAATTCAAGGTCCCCAATTTTTCCCGGTCAACCCATCCGCTCAGCAAGGGGTGGGGAGAATTTTTTTTCCTAAATCAAAATCGTGTTCTACGGTTAAAATGGGAGTGTGTTCCATATAAAAAAAAGGTTTATTTAACGTAAAAAGGGGGTTAGCAAAGGGGAAGGGGGTTGTTTGACAACCACACCCCCCCCCCTGCATTCGCGTATGCCTCCAGGTCATGTTAGAACAGGGTGGGATCATACAGCAGGTGAGAGGGGGTGTGGGGTGCAAAAGGGATGCCCCTCGATCCCCAATATTTTCCAAAAATCAGAAAATCAGGGGGGGGTTGCAGTGTAATTTATGAAATTTAGGAGGTTTTTTTACATTTTTTACCCCACCCCAAAGATTTTACCCTGACAATGCCCTTGCGTTCTAAACACTGTATATCTAGAGAAACAATTTACAGGTAACACTCTATTAATTATGTAGTATAAATGCTGTTATTAAAAGTGGTACACACACTTAAAATGAGGGTAATATCTTATAAGGCAAATACACATAAAGCCCTATAGGCTTATATACTCTTAATACAGAGCTATAGGGCAATTTCGTGAAAATTTACTGCCTGGGTGAAACATCCTCCGATCTTACAGATACTTTAGGATAATAATAGTCTATACCCAAGGAAATTTCCCTGAGAGTTTCAAGTCGATCAGAGAAAAAAATGTATTTTTACGTCCCACCCTAATATATATATATATATATATATATATATATATATATATATATATACATGTATATATATATATATGTGTGTGTGTACACACAAACATACCTCCAGCAATGCATGATACCGTCGGTTTCACGCTTTCGCGATCGTCAGGCAGAATGATGAGGGTTGGTGCCTGCGTGGTGAGGTTGATCGTTTTCGTCGTGGTCCGGTGGTTTTCTTTTCGGGCGGGGTTGGTGTGTGCATTTGGACAGTATCTCTGCTTAAATGCATTGAGCACTATTGACAATCCCGATATGCAACCCTTGTATGTCTTAATGCCAGAAACTTTATTTCCAAACTTGAATCAAAGTCTTTTTTGTGACCAATATTGGATATCATACCCTCCTTTTATCCTAATTTCTACACTTTTTCTATCAATTCCGACAAATGAATTGGAAATATTTATGATTTTCAAATTATTTTATTATAAATATGTCAAAGAGACATTCTCAAGAATGAACAACCTTCTGTGTAACCTAAAAATGACCTGAACTGTTACGTGCTACCTCTTTAATATGGACGTGAGAGTTGGACAATATCCAAGGAAATGAAGGATCGATTTCAAGCAACAGAAATAAGGTTCCTCAGACGTATGATGATGATTCCATGGACAAGTCACACCTCAAACACAGCCGTTTTGGATAGGGCAGGCAGACAACGTATTTTATTGAAGGCAGTTAGGAAACAGCAGCTACCCAGCTAACAATGCGACTTTTAAAAACGTTTTAAAACGTCGAAGTAGGTTTTTTGGGACGTTTTTTGAAAACCGTTTTATTAAGACGTGTAAATGTCGGTAGGTTTTGGACGTTTTAAAAACGTTCTTCTTGGGACGTTTTTAAAACGTTTTCAAACGTTTTAAAACGTCCTTAGAACGTAACAAGACGATTCGTAAATAAATTTAAGCCAAGGACTCTGGAAAAACGTGTAAAACGATTTAAAAACGTTTAGAAAAACGTTTTTGGGACGTTTTAAAAACGTATTTAAACGTTTAGAAAACTTTGCGGGACGTTTAAAAACGTTTTTAAGAAAGTTTGAAACGTTTTGTGGACGTTTTTGGAAACGAACTCGGTATACGTAAAAATGTAAAAATGAGGAAAATTTTTGAATCTACGAAACAATTTGTTGTACTTTCCATTTCTTTTCACTAAACTATAAACTTATAGTCCTGTCAGTAACCTACACTGACCTATCCTAATTACCTTATCCATCCCTACCCTACCTACCTATGAACTGTCAGACAATAAAGTTAGCATCGTTATATATATCGCATATTTGCTAAAGGGTAAATAATCGTGCGTTACTTTTTTGTTTTTACAAATTAGGAACTCCTATAAAGTGAATATCACTTTCACGGGATGCAATATTTTAGCCAAACTTGTTATGATTTGTAACAGAACTATTATGGCGCGTAAATGTTCAAACACTATGAAAATGTCGTATTTATGCGTGTAGTTGTCATTATAACTGATTATTGCAATTATTACATATGAATATGCATTAGATAAGGCCTACGCTTGCTAGTGTATTATGTGCGTACGTGTTGCATGCGTCTATTAGTTTCGTAGCATTGTTTCAGACTAAAGTGGAAAGTAAATTCAAATTCCCTATCACCCAACTGCACGCTAGACCAAAGTGCTACACACTCCGCCCATCCAGGTCACCCCCCGCCCATCGACGCAGCAAACAGACACAACATCATAAAGGCTCAAACACATTAAAATTTGTATAACACACACATTGACATACTATATTCAATATCAACAGAGAACAGCAATACATTCAACACGACTCATACAATGCAAAGACAGGGGGGTCTCTTTCTTCCTGTAAGCGCACATGTTAACAGATCCACGCATGCACATGAAAACACACGCACAACAGCGCATAATCTAAACACAACCACCACACACACAACATTACACAAACACTACACACACGCTATCCAGACACACGGAAACATAGCATGACAGCATACGTCAAGTCACGCACACACCATAAAGCAACACACCACGCACTACACACACACATACACACACACGCGCGCGCGCGCACGCAACGCACATACAACACGTACACTCACTTGCGTCCATACACACAAGAGCTCTTTCCAGACGACGTTGGAAACGATTATAGTTCAATCACGCATAAGAACGTAACACACATACCACGGCGCCGCACACGCACACACAACATACACACACACACACTACGCACACACAACCAAACAAACAACATCGACTTACAACAAACATAAAATTTTCTGATAACGTTCCCACAAACTTTTGTAAACGTCCTATATCAAACGTTTCTGTAAACGTCCTACACTAAACGTTCTATAAACGTTCTATACAAAAACGTTTAATTTGTAACGGCCAAAAACGTTTTTTAAAACTTCTAAAAAACCTCAACTTTGACGTATATGAAGTCAACCTAAAAATACGTTTTTAAAACGTTCATTTAGGACGAAGACGTACAGGAACCTAAAAAAAACGTTTTGAAACGTCTGAAATACGCTTCTGTGTTTGCCTGGGATAGACTTTTGGGGCAACTGAATGTGGAACAGGCCGATTTGGAGAGCTTGTTTCTCACAGGGAAGATAGCAGGAAAGAGGGATTGAGGACGTCAAAGAACAACGTTTTGCAGAGCATCGCAACATGGAATGGAGAAAATTGAGCTCCTTAGACTGGCAATGGAAAAGAAATCCTGGCATTTAGTGGTCGCCAACGTCACTAGATATGGCACTTGAGGAGGAGGAGGAGGAGGAGGAGGAGGAGGAGGAGGAGGAGGAGGAAGAGGAGGCCAAAGAGTGTCCAGGCGTGTCTAGGTAAGTACTTTTCATATATATTTCATTTTTGCCCATTTTCATTTCGCATGTCCCCAAAGTCTGAAGATTATGTGCCCAACCATTGTTATTCCATTGGGTACAGAAAGTATACCATTCCGCAAGTATTTGCTACAATTCAATCTAGCAAGTAATTAAACAATCAAACAGAATCCTAATGTCTGTCCTCCGTAAGAAAGATCCAGTTAAGCGTATACTGTGTATAACATATTTTCGAGAGGCGGTCTCGAACAATGTTAAGGAGAATTGACTTGTCGTACATGATTAATACCATTAACAGATTGCAAATTGATTTAACTGTTCCATTGAGGGGATTTTAACCTTACTTCTTCCAGCGATTGCAAGTGGTTTTTTACTGGCTGTTTTTCTACAGAGATTTTCCAAGTGTGTAAGTGACTAAATTAATTTTATTACAATCTGAAATTCAATTTGAGGACACTTTGCACTACACCATGAGAGAAATGAGCGCCCCCCCCCCCAAATCGACGAGAAAAGTTCAAATGACCCCGCGGTGGTATAACTGAGTAGAGCAACTTGTTGCCAAAAGCTACAGTAAACTCAAAATCCTACAATCAACTGTTTTCAAGTTGGATCTTAACTGGCGGCATATAAGAAGTCTATCAGGAAGCAGGTTCAACTTACGATGGGGGACGTACAGACAGCAACAAGCAATGAAAATTTAGGAATCTATGACCATCCATCGTCTAACAGCCGCCAACTATCAGTGCTTGCAGGTAATATAGATGTGGACATATCACCATTGGTATCATCACGTGGAGGACTGACGTTGTATCTTTGGGATGGCAACAGTGGTACCAATGGACGGGGATTCCTTGCCGATGTCAGCATTTCAGGTAAGGTGAACGATCAATAGTTGAGTTTTAAATCTACCAACAGCTTATCTAAAACTCATTTTGAACATTGTGGTATCTGCACTTCATAATGTAAGGCATTTGGGAAAAGTGCATATCAAAGGATGAATGGAATAGTACTCTTACAGCACATGTACAAATTCCTGATTGCTGAGAAAAGTTTGTGAACATATCAATTTCATAATTTGGCCCTATGTGTTCACGTCTGTCATACAATTTTGTCATTTCAGTATTGAAGAATCGCAACGGATTACAGTTTTACAATACCTACACAAAAGTGTCTGTTCATCAAATTCCCAAGGAAATGAAGATTTTTTTTTTGTGACCAAATTCATGGAAAAGCGGTAACATTAAGAATCCTGATACTTATTAGTCACAAAAGTAATGGCACACTTAACGACTCCCTGGACAAATTGCATAACTTAAATATAAGATGTGACTTTTGACACATTACTAAAAGAGAGTTGTAATGACTTGCATTCATATATAGGTTGTTTTCCCTATTTCTAATAGATGCACAGGTTTGGGAACCAACCGATGTGGCGTCTTCATGCGGCGGTAGTATTGTATTCGACAGCTCTGTTCGCAGTCTAACATTGACAACACCCCACTATCCTAATCTCGACGGAGCCTATTATGTGTGCCGGTGGTATGTAAGGAGCCCGTCGGAGACTACCATTCAGGTAAACTTCACTGATATGGACTTACGCAGTTCAGCAAATGTAAAGGTATACGACGGTCCATCTACCTCGTCTCAGTATACATATTCAAGATATTCAGGGTCGACCACACCAAGTCCCGTGTCTTCTACCAGTAACATCACGACCATCTACTACTACTCAGATTTGCAGACGTCCGGACGTGGGGCGAAGTTTGTAGTTAATGCCATATTCGGAGGTTTGTACCATAGGACGCAAGATAGTTTTCTTTATATTCAGTTTTCAGCAGTGTTGTATCCGAGGCCGGCTCACCAAGGTCAAGGACGAGGCCAAGGCCGGGGGTCTAAAAAAAGGCCTAGGCCGAGGACAAGGCCAAGGATTTTTCTCCAAGGACAAGGACAAGGCCTAGGCCGGAGAGGCCGAAGCCGGACCGAGGCCAGATTTTTGGGGCCGAGGCCGGACGAGGCCAGACATTTTATGGCAAGGCAGGATCAAGCACAATCTCAACAGAAAATATGTCATTTCATGTTCTCTACTGAAGGTTTCCTTGTTTGTGTTGATTCTTATTATTTAATCTCATGGTATGATACCTCAACTCTCCATACAACACAAGCATACACTTATATTCATAGACATTACTGGAGCTCTCCTCATTCTCATTTGTGATTTTTGTGTACTTGTCTTATCAATGTATGACTATGCCTTATCAGAAAACTACACCCAGCCTATACATTGCACAGTTGATACACACACAAGACAAAGAAAATCTGTTATAATGTAACAATAGTAGCAGTTTTGTCATGTTTTAGCAGACATACCTACATACATGTATCTCCAAACTAGCATGCACAATCACAAGCAGCCCATATGTAGTGCACAGTTGACACTCGCAAGAGTATAAATTTATAAATTAACAATAGGAGCAGTTTGTGATGTTTTAGCAGACATATCTACATATCTTCACACTAGCATGCACAATCACAAACAAACATGAAACTGAACATTCAATTCTGAAGACTATGTGTAGTTTTATTGGCTTTAATGGCATAACCCTATCTCTGCCGGGGTATTTTGGGAGATCATGGGGGGGAGGGGGACCTCACAGGCCCCCCTTCAGATCTCTGCCGTCGACCGCGCGACCGTGCGATCGCGACGAAAATTGGCACGCAAGTCACCAGCGACGTATATAATCTACAAAATAGTATAGTTATGTTTTTCTGGATTTTTTTTAAAGTTAATTATGCTAATTTATGTGTAATCAATCTGTGAAATTATATACTTTTTGCTCTAACTCACTAATTAAAGCTCCAAATGAGCTTGGTGAAGAGACCCTTTGTGGTGTTCTTAGTAAATGTACCTGAAAACAATGCGATACTAGAATCAATTTCTAATGTATTTTATTGTTTTGCAATTTCTTATGTATTTCTTTGTTTTTTCGACCTTTTGTGTTTTATTGTTTTTGCAATGAAATTTGTCGGTGACACTTATACAGTCATAAACAGCATAAAATTAATTAATTTGAATCAGTAAAACCAAAAATATTCATACATTTATGATTTGTGGCTGAAAACACGATTTGTATTGAAATTGCACACAAAATCACGTTTTTGAGCAATTTTTGGTGCGACATGCATGTACAAAATTATGCGTATCTTGGGAACAGCGTACCCGGGCGTCGCAAATCTGGTCTTAAAAGATGCGGGAGACTCGGAGGAGAAAAGTCGTGAAACATTGCGGCGAAAGCTTTTCGCGTTGCGGACATATCGCGCGAAACGTCGAAGGGGGGGACCTCCCAGCCCCCCCCCCCGGTAGAGATAGGGTTAATTCTTGATTGTCTTCAATTCACAATCATTATTTACAAGATAATTGGTGAATTTTATAGCAATACAGAATGAAACTTAGCCTCAAAGCCTTCAAAAAAAAACAGTAGGCCAACGCGATTTGCAGTTTCTCAAAATACGCTGGTGAAGCAAAATTATGTCAAGGCAGATGCGGGGAAACTTCAAACTTCAAACCCGATATATGAGTGCGGAAGCGTACGCATTTTACCCCGGATTTTACCCGGCCTTGGCCCGGCCTCGCTCGAGGATTCCGAAGTTTGACCCAAGTATCCAAGGACGAGACCGAGGATTTTTCTCCGAGGTCAAGGACGAGGCCAAGGCCAGGATTTTGGCCTCGAGGCCGGCCTCGGCGTCGAACTCAGTTAAGGAGAACAAATATTACTACCTGTTTATATTACCCTCTGATCATGAAATAATTCTGCACTATGAATGCATTAATGGGAGGTGGTGGTGTCTGAGGAACTGATGAACCCTGACGTCCTTATACCAGCTGGAGTGGATCTCCTGGCTGGAAAGATTTGTCTTGAGTTTGTTTACTCAAGAAGAATCAAGCATGAACAGGTCAGCAGTTTAATTTTATCAGGGCACGATAGGTTTAATCCCCATAGAAGGCTACGTTATGAATGTGTCTGTTACAAGGCATACTGATAGACATTATTTTAAAATAAGTCAATTTTTGACTACAAAACTTTCACAGTAGAATCCCTGCATAGTTTTTTTTATTCCAGAATTGTTTTTGCCCCAAGTTGAGGACAACCCCCAATCAGGTCATTTACCTTTAAATTAAAATTAAAACTGCTTTTCAACATTCAGAGTTAAGAGTTAAGGTTCTGTTTTTTTTTTTAATATGAGGAAAGGTGTTAAATTTTGCATATTCTGGGGTAAACTGTCGCAAAGGTTTGATCCATGAAAATGTAAAGATTTCTGGTAATATTCTGTTCTAGGTGTATTGTTTTTCAATGGGCAAGAACTTGCATATCGAGTATTAAAGCGCCTTTTATTTAATATCATGATCACATTACACGGTTGACTTAAAAGCTCTTGAGAATGTTAACACCTCTTCAACCATCAAGTATCCAGCTACTGACATACAAAGAAACTATTAGAGTGATTTTTCTCATTACAACAATAATTTTTATAATGCTTAAGATCACGTTACATGGTTGTAGTGCTTTTAAATTGCGAGTAACCTTAAACCAGTTCCTTTTTACTTCAACATTGTAGTAATCCTTTGAAAAGAAATCATTAATTTATTAAAATTTACATAAAATATTGGTGATATTTGTTATTTACAACTGACTTATCAAATTTCTTGACATAATTTGTATATGTCTACCCGGGGTATTTGTCTTTCTGTCTTAGTCTGGGTTATTTAATGTGTTTGCGATTAATTAGTGTTATTATATGTTATTATACGCATACCACGATTTTGTGTCAGGCGTATGACAGTGAGCAGTGACAATATGAATGTTTGATAGAGTAAGTTATTTAGTTAACTTATGTATGTTCGTTTATGTTAATGGAATTACTGTTACCTGAAATACTGACGCCAGCCAGAAATCCTTGTCCATTGGTAGCAATGGATGCATCATCAAGTAAGAGTATAATTCCTCAACGAGATGATACCAGTGGTGGAATATCAGCTGCAGCTAAGTCGCCTGCAAGTTCTGAGACTTTGTAGCTTCTAGACGTCAATGAATGATGGTTGTATATTTTAAGATATTCATTGTCCGTTGTTTCTACGTCAATCAGAGTCACCTGGACCTGCTTCCCCGGTGGACTTGTGACGTACCAGTAGCAGTCGATCAACCCAGTTGACGATGGTTGATAGTACTACGGCGAGTTGATTGTCAAATTTGGCAAGCCGCGAGACGCGGTAGCTGAGAGATGATGGATGGTCATAGATGTAAACATGCTCACTACTTGCTGCTGTGTGTACGTCCCTAAATATTAGTTGAAGATACATTCCTTGCCTTCCTTTTGATATCAGCAAATGGTTGAGGATTGGATAACCGTAATATGGTAAGATGAATCAACAATTAGCATTAATTTGAGATTTTGCCCGCACGTTCACATCAAAATATACTTCAATGAAACGACAGGATAGCGTTACAGTCAGGGTGCCAAACCCACCTTTGGGGATTAATATTGTTTTGTCGTCCGCCCAGTGTTTTTGGTGGTTTCAGAGAGGCGCTGAATCCGAATCTGGATGATGAAACTTTTCCATCTTTCAGGATTTTGAGATGTCGAAAATGGCCGCCAAAATGGCCGTCTCTTTGTGTAATTCCCAAATATTTGCTAGTAAGCCTAGTAAAAACAAAGTGCAGTTAAAGTGCAATAGTGACTGATTTTCTTTGAAGGATCATTCATTTTGGTGATGTTAATAATAAATGCACAAGAAGTCATTTGATGTTTGTTACTTGTTACTTGGCATTTCTCTACAAGCTCCTTCTGGTGCTATCTTGGAGAAGCTCGTGCAGTGTCAGTGGTGATGTGCAAGGTGATGTTTCACTTGTTTGCATGCCTGTGTTAGGGTGCAAGTGTATTCTAAGGTATAGGTTATAGGGTATGCAGAGTTGGAGGGCACCATTTGAATTGTGTTGGCATACACACCTCTCTAAGTTATTTTCTTCAGTGCATTGATTTACGGTATATTTATAAACATATCAGAAACAAAAATGACTCGTCAAGATTTTTTTCAAAAGAACTGTTCTCGGAAATGCTACTGTCTTTAATTTCCCCTGGCAGCGACAAAAAAAATACGCTTAGTGGGGGAAAGGGGAGAGAGGGGGCTCGACGGGAAAAAGGGCTCGATAATTTTTTTTTCGGGAATTTTCCAGGCCTTAATTCCTTCCGACATTTCTACTGACAGCAAACAAAAAATTCTTGGGGGAGGGGGTTATTAATTTTCACTACTTTGAAAAATAAAATAACTCTCCCCACCCCTCCCCCCCAGCCGTGGTCGCTGCCCCTGCCTGAAGATACTTTTCTTGAAGGGATAATTGCCCGACCCAAACATACCATACTACACGTTCTCACTTTCATAATCTGTGTCAAGAATACAATACAATGACATAACCTGAAAAAAATATCCTTCAATAATGAACATACATATGTAAGAATAGTGCATTTTTGTTACATTTTTAATGGCTCTTAAATGATATTTTCTTTTATAAATGAGTGTATGTACCCAACGTTAATTTTTAGGCAGATGAAAGTTGCGCCCTCTCCTTAATACATTATCACTAAAAATGTGGAAAACTATAAACTTACTTCATACTGTGCAACAAAGTTGACTTATTTTACTGTATTCTATAGTTTTATAGCAAGAATCTAATAAGGGAAAATAATGGCTGCTTATGAATTAAATTAATTTGATTATAGTCAAAGATTTGGGAACCAACCGATGTGGTGTCTTCATGTGGCGGGAGTATTGTATTGGACAGCTCAGTTCGCAGTCTTACGTTGACAACACCCCACTATCCTAATCTTGACGGCGCCAACTATGTGTGCTACTGGTATGTCAGGAGTCCACCAAGTACGACCATTCGGGTTCGATTCCTTGATTTTGCGATACATGGGACCAGCGACTCGGGATTTAAAGTATACGATGGCCCCTCTACGTCATCCAGTGTATTATTGACGACTGTTGGCTACGATTTGCCGAATTCAGTATCATCTGGGGGCAACGTTACAACTCTGTGGTATCACTCACATGATGAGACATCAGGACGTGGGGTGAAGTTTGTCGTTAACGCTGTATTTGGAGGTTTGTATTTAAATTCGTTTGTTTATACTTATCACCTATCAGTTATAAGAGATATGTGTCGTGAAAAAAATCAAAATGTCTTGATTTTTTTCTTTATCTTGAATGACTTGGTGTATACCAAAGTGTGAAAATAGATGAGAAACCACAGGTGATTTTGCACCTACTTGTCGTCAATGCTATATACTGAGGTTTGTACCATGTGTCTCAAGGTTGTATTCCGTTTGTACAAGCATATCAGCTAGTTGAACTATGGATACATATCATGCCTTACCTCTGTATATACAATATCATCATTCAGCGACAGAATTTTGTAATTTGTGTATATCCTATGTGGATCCGTGTGGAAGAGAAAACACTCTCATACATGGACTAAAAAAAAATCACAATCTGCTTTTCCACTCGAATAAAATAATCAAACTCTAATTGGCGAATTTCATTAACACATGTGTTAAAATCCTCTGCAGTAGTCCACAAGTTGTGGTAATTGTTTTCACTTAAAATATTAAAAAAAAAACCTCCTGCGACACCACTGTACACCAAGAATACATCATATAACAATATACGACTAATATCACTTACATGACCACACACAAAAAAAATATTATTACATTCGCTTAACTTAGTTCGACTCACTCTAAAAAACCGATATAATGAGGACGACAAACTTTGCTCCACGTCCAGACGTCTGCCTATATGAATTATAGTAGATGGTCGTGATGTTACTTGTAGAAGACACGGGGTTTGGCGTGGTCGACCCTGAAGCACGGAGGATTTGTGGAAAGGAAACAGATGGGCCATTTCCAACCCATACGTATGCTGAACCCCGTAAGTCGATATCAGAAAACGAACCTGAATGTTAGTATCAGACGGGCTCATTACATACCAATAGCACCGATACAAGGCTCCGTTGAGACTAGGATAGTTGGGTGTTGTCAATGTAAGACTGCGAACAGAGCTGTCCAATACAATACAGCCGCCACACGAAGACACCACATCGGTTGGTTCCCAAATCTCAGCGTCTGTGTAAAGTACATGTATAGGAAGGCATATGTATGTGAATCAGTATTGGGTACGCATATTTATCAACTTACATGATTTGCAGTGTGGAGTTGTAGGCAACTTGTTGGCTTACGGCAAAAATAAATAAGATGCCTCTGTTTAGTTTTTCAACATTAAGGTAGTCATTGAGCGAAACTTATGACATGTTTTTTCGAATTTCCCATCAAATTTCTTTTTGTCACTAATACATCCTATGTTGTATATGCAAAATATCTGAACACAGCAAAATCCTTGTAACCTTAATGATTTTGATATTTCTGATTACATATTCTTCTTTGGAAGTGTACATAACATCACATATGAAATATGTATGATTGAAAGCACCTATAGTAGAATGCTAGGCATGCTTCAGGCGCATATCATGCTGTGAAGCTTACTATATTGTGGAAAAAGAACGCAGAATGTATTAACAAAATGGCGAGAAGATTACGGATAAGAAAAGACATTTGTATGTGTTATTGGTCGTGCAGCTTACCTGAAATTCTGACATCAGCAAGAAATCCTCGTCCGTTGGTGCCACTGGATGTGTCATCAAGCAAGAATGTCAGTCCACCACGAAACGACACCAGTTCTGATATATTAGTTGCATCTATGTCGCCGCGAAGAGAGGACACTTGGTTACTAATTGATGTTGGATGGTCATAGATTTTGACATATTCATTGTTAGTATCTACGTCAATCAGAGTCACCTGGACCTGCTTCGCAGGTGGACTTGTGACGTACCAGTAACAGTCGATCAACCCAGTTGACAATTGTTGATAGTAGTACGGCGAGTTAAATGTCACATTTGGCAAAGAATCACTCAGTGTGATAGTACCTCCACAAGATCGTGGTCCAACCGTTGGACTTGCGTCTGATTGAAATACAAGACACATAACGTTCATTAAAATACTAACATGCAATTCGTATCGTGATATTTTTCTAATGTTGTTACGTTTTTAAACGTATTCGCTGGATAACAAATGAAGAATGCGAAAAGAAAGTTGCTTGTATTGTGGATCGTAACAAGTTGATTGAATTTCCTTTCTGTTACAGTCTAAGTTTATAATTATACTTTTGCTTTACATTATTAGGTCATATTAAACAGCCGATATACTATGCCTTAATAGTTAATAATGCCTAACTTGAATTTCTGGCAAAAATCATAATGAATCATTGGAAAATATTTTATAATAAGTTTCTCCTCGTTCTTTCATCAGGATTTTTACGTGTGATGTAACTACCAATGACGTTTCACTCTGACCTAACCCCCGTACAGTTCTGACGATGTGCTAATTCGTAATGTGGTGAACTTCAGTTTTACATTTAAAACGCATTTACTCTTTCTTTACCTCACCTGAAATGCTGACATCGACAAGAAATCCACGACCGTTGGTACCACTATTACCGTCATAAAGCTGCAATGTCAGTCCTCCACGTGATGACACCAATGGTGATATATCTATATCTATATTGCCAGCAAGCTGTGAGACACGGTAGCTGAGAGATGATGGATGGTCATAGATGTAAAAATATTCG
>JZLH01S0620085.1:14301-27155 GCA_001188425.1 Eucidaris tribuloides
GCAGGAGTGTATATCGTGGAAAAAGAACGCAGAATGTATTAACAGAATGGCGAGAAGATTACGGATAATACAAGACATTTCAATGTGTGAGGGTTAGCTGGAATATTATCGGTCGTGTATTTTACCTGCAAATCTGACATCAGCAAGAAATCCCCGTCCGTTGGTGCCACTGAATTGGTCATCAAGTAAGAATGTCAGTCCACCACGAGATGACACCAGTTCTGATATATTAGTTGCATCTATGTTGCCTCTAAGAGAGGAGACTTGGTAGCTAGTTGACGTTGGATGGTCATAGATTTTGACATATTCACTGTTTGTTGTTTCTATGTCAATCAGAGTCACTTGGACCTGCTTTCCCGGTGGACTTGCAACGTACCAGTAACAGTCGATATACCCAGTTGATGATTGTTGATAGTAGTACGGTGAGTTGAACGTCACATTTGGCAAGGAATCACTCAGTGTGATAGTACCGCCACAGGATCGTGGTCCAACTGATGGACTTGCCTCTGATTGAAAAACAAGACACATAACGTTCATTAAAATAATAACATGCAATTCGTATCGTGATATTTTTCTAATGTTGTTACGTTTTTAAACGTATTCGCTGGATAACAAATGAAGAATGCGAAAAGAAAGTTGCTTGTATTGTAGATCGTAACAAGTTGATTGAATTTCCTTTCTGTTACAGTCTAAGTTTATAATTATACTTTTGCTTTACATTATTAGGTCATATTAAACAGCCGATATACTATGCCTTAATGGCTTAATAATGCCTAACTTGAATTTCTGGCAAAAATCATAATGAATCATTGGAAAATATTTTACAATAAGTTTCTCCTCGTTCTTTCATCAGGATTTTTACGTGTGATGTAACTACCAATGACGTTTTACTCTGACCTAACCCCCGTACAGTTCTGACGATGTGCTAATTCGTGATGTGGTGAACTTCAGTTTTACATTTAAAACGCAGTGACTCTTTCTTCACCTCACCTGAAATGCTGACATCGGCAAGAAATCCACGACCGTTGTTACCACTATTACCGTCATAAAGCTGCACTGTCAGTCCTCCACGTGATGACACCAATGGTGATATATCTGCATCTATATTGCCAGCAAGCTGTGAGACACGGTAGCTGAGAGATGATGGATGGTCATAGATGTAAAAATATTCACCACTTGCTGTATGTACGTCCCTCAATGATTGTTGAACCTGCTATTACCAGTCACTTAGAGATTACTTGGTCTTAACACGGTGAGTTAAATTCCATATGTATGTGCGTGTGTGTATGCGCGTGTGTGTGTGTGTGTGTGTTGTGTGTGTGTGTGTGTGTGTGTGTGTGTGTGTGTGTGTGTGTGTGTGTGTGTGTGTGTGTGTGTGTGTGTGTGTGTGTGTGTGTGTGTGTGTGTGTGTGTGTGTGTGTGTGTGTGTGTGTGTGTGTGTGTGTGTGTGTGTGTGTGTGTGTGTGTGTGTGTGTGTGAATTTGAATCAGGAGAGGATTTCAAAGTAAACAAACCGGCGGAGACCATTTCTTTTACATACATATGTCGTCTTCACCACCAGAAGAAATCACACAAAATGAAAAAAAATATTACATCCTATCACATTTTATTTTATGGGGTGTTTTCCATTTTGTTCAGATTTATAACTAATAATTATATTGACAAGCTTACAAGTAATAACTGCGTTACAAATTAAGCACTGCTTGACTTATAATAATGGGTGATAATCTGTGTAAAGAATCCAGTGAATTTTCCGGGCTCAACTAAAAACTATCCAGCATAGGTTAATGCTGTTCCCTAATCCTTTTATCCTTTTGTCCTTTCTGACCTTTTGTATTTTGTCGTGTTTTTCTTTCCTGCAGCTATGCTTTTTTTTCTGTATAATTGGGTATCTAAATATTCATTAACGAAACTACTTACTTAATCTTGCTTAACACACAAACATACATGCACAAATACACAAAGATACACACAAATACAAACGCAGAAACGCACATACAAACATAGACACACATAGACACAAACACGAAACTGACATATACGCACATACACACAGACACACACAGAAACACTCAAATACATACAAACACACGCACACACATACATACACATACACACACATACACATACACACACAAACACACACATACACATACACATACAAACACACACACACATACAATGTGTACAGTGTGGAGGTATCTCATTGTTCTCTCCATTATCAAAACTACTCCCACAACGTCATGTATCACTCCCACAATGCTGCCGGGCCCATGATCAATTCGTCAAAATGAATTTTCGGAAGATTTCTATATCTGATGTCTATTTCGAATAAAATATGGATTATTATTATAAAGGCCACCATTGTGTTTTATTGTTCAGGTACTGCCTCAATGTACCTATTGTAAGCCCACACAGAGACAAACACAGACACATAATATATAGAGACGCGCACACACACACACACACACACACACACACACACACACACACACACACACACACACATGATAATCGCACTCCTTGCAGTTATTCATGATGTATTTACGTAATTGCAACGATTAAGAATAGGACAGATTAAAATTCAACACAAAATTTACATGAAAATGAAGTTTAATGATAAAATCATCGCATATATTACAGGCTGATATCTTTTACATTCAATCCACATCATTAATGCAATGATCGGTTCCATTAATTTATCATCATACAATATGGCAGATAGGTAAAATTGGTTTTCTTAATTAAGTTCCGCTGTTTGAAAATTGAATATAATAACAACAACATCGTGTCCCATGGTACAAACCTCCGTATATGGCATTCACGACAAACTTTGCTCCACGTCCGGACGTCTGCGATGCTGAATTGTAGTAGAATCTCATTGCGTTAAAGATAGAAGACTCAGAACTTGGAGAGGTCGATCCTCTGAATGTTACTGATTGTCTTCCATGATTGTAAACTTGTATGTACGCTGAATTGTGCAGGTCAAAATCAGTGAATTTAACCCGGATGGTAGTACCCGACGGGCTCCTTACAAACCATTTGCACACATAGTAGGCTCCGTCAAGACTAGGGTAGTGAGGTGATGTCAATGTGAGACTGCGAACAGAGCTGTCCAATACAATACTGCCGCCACATGGAGACACCACATCGGTTGGTTCCCAAATCTGAGCGTCTGTGTGAAATACGGGAAGGCATATGTATGTGAATTAGTGTCTTTCTAGCTTCCTTCTATTAATGTATCAACAGTCACATTCAATACGCCGAGTATGTTGCCTAACAGAAACATTAACGTTGTTTCGCAGTCATAGTGTTGTACTAAATCTGATTACAACAAGCTTTAACCAAGAGACACGTATTGATTATCACGGTACTGTGGCACACATAGAACCTGGTTGTTTCTGGTTAACAATAGTATAAAGTCTGTATTTGACTAGTGAAGAAGAATCTGTTGCACGGGTCGGATTTGGTTAGCTCTATACAGTAGTTATGTCGGCATGCATATTATGAATCATAAGCTGAGAGTACTTATATTGACGCATTTCACATTTCATAGAATTGTTCGCACCAATCCAAATTGTGGGCTTCGTTTCAGATTCAATGTTTCACTATCATTGTGATAATTATTTTTTCAGGACTTGTATGAAAAGTATCCCTACCAATTTTGAAAATGCAAGCAGGGTTGTTTTAAATTCATATATTTCGCAACTATTTGCCTTCATTGTATTGGGATTTGTCATGCGTGGTAAGGCTGTTAATATGTTCGCGTTTTCTTATGATCTAATTCATATTCCTTACATACAGTACATAATTCCCATAATGAGCTAAATTACGTTCTCATATTATACTCTTGCTAGATTTAAAACTCGGGAATAATTCATTCACCTTACCTGAAATACTGACATCGGCAAGAAATCCCCGTCCGTTGGTACCACTGTTATAGTCAGCAAGCTTCAACGTCAGTGCTTCACGTGATGACACCAATGGTGACATATCTACATCGATATTGCGTGAAAGCCCTGAGACTTGGTAGCTGCCACCGGTAGATGATGGATGGTCATAGATGTAAACAGCTTCATTGTATGTTGTGTGTACGTCCCTCAAAGTCAGTCGAACCTGGTTTCTCGATGGACCATTTAGATAACATTGGCAACCCACTGATCGACTTGTAAATCTTTCATTATTTTTCGGTGTTCCGTAACCTACGGTATAATCATTCCATGACAGTGCTCTGTTCCTAGCGCTCAACATGTGTTATTTATAATTGGTCTGCTTTGTTATTGGCAATAATCAATACTAACTTTGAGATTCTCATGGTCGTGGAGAATGAGTATGTTTTGAATACTGAATTATTTCGTTTTGTAGAATATGTTCTGCGTATGGCAATTTGTTCCCAATTAATCTGACGAAATTAATGAAAGCCTTCTTATCATGATACCTGGTTTGGAGGGGATGTCAAAATGGACACTAAACAAATAATCATCCTTTGATCTTAAAAACCCCTAGACAGGTATTTCATCGTTTCCACACCCTAAACAAATATTTTTAAATTGAATTTGACCCCCAGCTAATGTAAAAGTATATCATTTTTTCCCCTGATGTTTGCATTTTGATACCATTTTACTGTACGGGCGTACACCGCCCATTCCCGACAACAAACACCCCTTTACACTTTTTTTTTTTTTGGAGGTGGGGGTGGGCGGGGAGAGGTACAAGCATGGTGTCCACCTTGTAATGACAGTGCCCCCTCTCCCGGGATATGGTTTTATTTCGGGAATAATACATGTTTATAAGAATAACATAGGAGTCCCAAGGTATATGACATCATCAGTAGTCAGTAATGGGTGTAATGAGATGGGATGATACAGTGGTGGTAATTTGATAAAATGGCATTACACCTGGTATACGTTATCGCATTAATAGAAAAATAAATACTTCATCTTTTCCCCACTTTCTTTTGTCTATGTGTCCTTTTTTTAATCCATGTTTTACAGGTATATGTGTATATAGTTATACTTCAAAATCCACTCAATCAGGCTTCCTTTTGAGTAGTTTCTTCCGTTAAAAAGCATGTTCTTTTTTGCATGTGTATGTGTATGTGTATGTGTATATGTATGTGTATGTGTATGTATGTGTGCTACTGTGGATTCATTCTATTCTATATTTTTATGTCAATACCTGTCATTAGAATAAATCAGTTACTAATTATGAGTTTAATGACTTTTATTGCATTAAAATATGTATTATAGCTTTTTATTTTAATTTAAGTTTTTATTGTGCTTGTACTTTGCGATGAGACATAATTTATGGTACGTTTTGCCGGAAGTCAGATAATTAGAATTGATTCAAATGAAATGATAATCGAATTCCTTACCGATCTTTATTAATCATGTACAAGTTCTTTTTTCGAATTGAATTGAAACGATCAAGAGTAAAACAAGTAAGTTAATACCCGATTGTCTGTAAAAAAAAAATGTAAATAATAATAGAATAATTTCGTGCATATATTATAGGTTGAATGCATATTTGAATACAGGTTAAATAAGTCATCATCAAACGATGATAAAGAAACCCTACTGAGCTTAACTTAGGTCGACTTACAAAAAACTAAATTTGACGCAACCAGCATCGTGGCCCATGGCACAAACCTCCGTACATGACATTAACGACGAACTTTACTCCACGTCCGGACGTCTGCCGCCATGAATTATAGTGGATGGTTGCAGTATTATTGGTAGATGACACGGGACTTGGTAAAGACGACCCTCCAGTGCTTAGTACTCGTGGAGACGAAGAAGATGGACCATTTAGTCGATTTGACAGTCCCATAGGCCCAATACACCAACCTAGAAATGTTCTTTCCTATGAATTTTTTTTTTGTTGATTTGTGTTTCCATGGGGTCCTAGAACAAATTCAGCTTGGTTGCCCAAATGGCAACTTTGGGCAATTTTTCTAATTTGCATAAATCCAAAATGGCCGCCAGGCGCCATCTTGAAAAATTAACTTTTGAACTCCTTGCCCCAGAATAGTGAATAATACCTCTTTTTTAGGGGTTTTGGGGGTGCTGAAGCCGTTTCTACTATTATTTTTGCACTATAAGGTCATCTTCAGGTCAAATCCAAGATGGCCGCCGGAAGCCATCTTGAAAAATCAACTTTTCATTCCCTTGTCTGAGATTGATGAGTAGTACCTCTTTTCAGGGGTTTTGGGGGGTGCTGAATCCATTTCTGTTATTATTTTTGCAATATAAGGTCATCTTCAGGTCAAATCCAAGATGGCCGCCAGACGCCATTTTGAAATTGACCTTTTGGGACCTGAGTTTATCGAGACTTGTAGCACGCAGCCTGGGATCAGTACTCTCACATTCCCTCGGCTCACTACCAAACAGCCCGAGTCTGTTGGCAATAGCAGGGCTATTCCACTTCTGCACTATACCGACCGTCAAAAGGTGAATTGCCCCCTTCAGTGCCTACTGGCAAGTCTTCAGGAATCAACTAATGAAGTGTGTGCTCAACAGGACACTTTACTGGCTGCACAACAGACGGACACACAGTAGCTGAACAGCTAGAGTCAAGGGCAACATATCATGGAATGGAATGGTTTTCAACAATCAGCTATCCAGGAAGCAGGGAGCACAAACCTGCAACCATCTACATGTTTTGTCCTTTGATTGATGCACCACCCTCTCATCAAGAAACCATCTTCACTACACTTACATACACGTATACATGCAGGAAGTCACTAGTTGACATGGGGATGGAAAAGGTTCATGTGTGCATGGACATGCAGTTGTTCGTAGTAACCAAGCAAGTGTGCTGGTACTAGCCCATGCAGTTCCATATTGTCATCTTCCATTCTGTTAGAATGCATATTATCATTCATTAGCAAGTTAATGAAGGACTTGGCATTGGAAGTGTATGTGTCGGCAGCATATGACGGGCTGACAATGGGAAGTCCTGGGTAAAAGCCGTGCGAGCCTTTCGTGGAGTATCAACTGGACTCTTGAAGCAATTTCTATCAACTGGCCCAAGGACATTCTAGCAGATAGAGCAGTATCTGAATGCAGCACGCTTACAGCTTACATCCCACCGGCAAACACTGGTTTGGCATTTAACTTCCTTCTTCCAACACTCCTTGTCCACCAGTTTAAACGTGCAGAGAGAGAGGAGGGGGGGGGGAGGGGCGACATTTGCTTGAAGCAGCTGACCCTCAAACGCATGATGAAGTACTTCTTCCTTGGTGGCCATGCGCAATACACAAGGTAACTCACTCAGGACCTCTTGGAGATGCGTGAGCTTCATGCTGAAGAGTGGACCTTGTCTGTCGGCACCATGATGGATACTGGAACGCTGTCCCTGCTGACCAGTTTGAAAAGAAAAAAAACTACCATCAAAATCGGCAAAGGAGCGCTCAAGGGTATGACTCTTTCAACTGAGCTAGTCAGTGAGTGGATTGATGCCTTCCTTATCACCGTCCACGTGTCTGACCTTGTAGACTACATTTTCTCTGCTTGTACTCCAGAACAGTCGACACAAAAGCAACACAAGGAGGAGTTGACACATCGGCGCATCTTCTCATTGATGCAGAAGTGGGGAAATACCCACACCCACTGGAATATAACCGTCCCCATCTACACAATCCCGTAACTGGCCAAATTGCCGCCAGTGATGTGAATGTGGTAGAATCAGTTATGACTGCAGACAAATTGAAGAACAAATACATGAACAAACTTCCTAGTGGATTCTATGATGCTATCAGTAGCCCAATCAAGACAATGTGTGTGCTCAAGAATCTGGTCAAATGCAAAAAAGCCACACCAGTAATTGACCTGGAGAGCATTTTTTCTTCGGCTACTGGTAATTGGTCAGCAGCGGCAGGTAGAACTTGAGCCGCTTTTTGCCTACGAGCTGTGTGCAGTACCTTCATCACTAATTGATGAGCATAGTTGTTTCTGCAAACCTAACAACTCGGATCTAGTCAAACGCCTCGGTGTACCTGAGATCTCGCCCAAAGCTGCAGACATAGTCATCGTGGATGTTTCACAGCTGTTCTACCATATTATGTTGCCACATGGTGGCACTCCATCAGATCTGATCGCATCCATCCAAGGTCGTTTGAGTCACTATACAGATGGCACCAAGAAAATTGTTGTTTTCGACAAGTACAAAGACGTTTCTGCCAAGGATTATGAGAGAATGCAAAGGGCTGGTGAAGTTATCATAGACTATGAGTTCTCCATCACCAGCCATCTGCCTAAGAGAGATGTAATCATGAAGAGCAAGAACAACAAACAGAGGCTGGCAGGTGCTGAGTACCCCCAGTCTAGGGGAGCATGCGGCAATGGAGACTCTTGATGATGGTGTGTTTGGTCATTTGAGGCAGATGCCACCATGATCTCCTATGTCCTGCAGGCTGCTAGCTATGGCCAGAATGTGATTCGTGTGCTTGGCGATGACACAGACGCTTTTGATCCACTTGTCTATTGGGTTAATCAAGCAGAGTTATAGTGCAAGGTACAAATGGAGCTATGGGACCGTACAGTGCTGGATATCAATGCAACCTGTGCTGACCTGGGAGCAAAATGTTTGCAGTTGTTTGGCGTGCATGCCCTCAGTGGATGCGATATGACATCATATCCATACGGGCAAAGGCAAGATAAGTGCATTAAACACACTACTCGCTGGGGATTTTCCAGGTTTGGTTACCACACTTGAAGTGGTAGGCACCACTCCCACAGATCTGATGGAAGCAGCAAAACCCTTCTTCTTGCTCTGTATGGTCAGCCTCCCGGCACATCTATAGAGTCTGCTCGCTTCACTCTCTTCAAGTAGAAGAATCCAAAAGTAACGGCTCTGCCTCCAGCATCTGTTAACCTGTTGCTATATGTGCTTTGGCTCATTTGCATGTGATGTTGTGGAAAGCTGTAAACCTCCCAGCCCCACCCGATGAGTCAGCGGATACTACTCACTTTGGATGGGAGATCCTAGGTGACATCCTGAACCCGTAGCTAAGGGTGACCCTGCTCCACCTGAACTGATTGATGTGATTCGTTGTCAGTGCAGGGCACATGACAAGAAATGCAGCACCGAGGCATGTGGATGTCACAAAGAGCATTTGTCCTGACATACTGCAACTGTTCTGGTAAAGTTGAGTGCTGCAATCCATACACTGTCAGTCAACATGTCAAGACTGGAAATGACGAACGTTTTGAGATGGAGGACGTACAGGAAGAGAGTTTTGATTAGGGTTTAGATCAGGAGGGTGAAGACCAAGAGGAAGAGGGTTTTTCTGAATACCTTGAGGACGAATGAGATTTAGAATGAACAGGTACACCTCCCAAATGTGGTATTCATTGGGGATTGAGCCTTCATGTAAATAATTTTGCTACACTTTTGAGACACCTCCTGTACGTGGCACCAAAGAATATTTAGCCAAGAAGTAGCGTTGAATGTTGCATGAATTTAGTTGAAAATATAACTCCCTGGCACTAATTAGTCAATCTATGTCATATTTTGACATAGACTGGGACGTAGCATCCGACCTACACCATATAAATGGGGTGTTATGAAACATACCAGGGTGAATGGAGCGATTTTCTTTATTTTTTCCTTTATGTTTTGGGGATTCATCTGACAGCTGGATTTGACCAAATCTTGATATTTTATTTTAAAAATTATACCAGAAATGAATTCTTTACACCTGGAAACCCTTCAAAGAGGTTTTATCAGTCGAGGACAAGTGGTTCAAAAGCTCATTTTTTTTTCCAGATGGCGCGTGGCGGCAATTTTGGATTTGACTTGAGGATGACTTTATATTGCAAAAATAATAACAGAAATGGATTCTATACACACCAAAATCCCTTAAATTTACTATTTTAAATTAGTCTCGGACAAGTGGATCAAAAGCTTTTTTTTTCAAGATGGCGTCTGGCGGCCATCTTGGAATCTTCGATTTGACTTGAAGATGACCTTACATTGCAAAAATAATAACAGAAATGGATTCGGCAGCCCACAAAACCCCTGAAAAGAGATACTACTCATTATTCTCGGGCAAAGGATTGAAAAGTTAATTTTTCAAGATGGCGTCCGGCGGCCATCTTGGATTTGACCTGAAGATGACCTTATATTGTAAAACTAATAGTAGAAATGGCTTCAGCACCCCCCAAAACCCCTAAAAAGAGGTATCATTCACTATTCTGGGGCAAGGAGTTCAAAAGTTATTTTTTCAAGATGGCGCCTGGCGGCCATTTTGGATTTATGCAAATTAGAAAAATTGCCCAAAGTTGCCATTTGGGCAACGAAGCTGAATTTGTTCTAGGACCCTATGGGAACACAAATCAACAAAAAAATTTCATAGGAAAGAACATTTCTAGGTTCGGAAAAATTCAAATCGACTAATTGTATACATTTATGTATGCGTTACCCCGTAAGTCGAAATCAGTGAAACGAACCTGGATGGTAGTATCTGACGGGCTCCTTACATACCAGTAGCACACATACCAGGCTCCGTCGAGATTAGGATAGTGGGGTGATGTCAATGTGAGACTGCGAACAGAGCTGTCCAATACAATACTGCCGCCGCACGAAGACACCTCATCGGTGGATTCCCAAATCTGAGCGTAACATGAGAGTGCATGTATGTGAGTCAGTGTCATTCAAACTTTTTTTCTGTTAATATATCAACCGTCACACTCAATACGTCAATTGTGTTGCCCAAGCAAAACCAAAGACCATGATGCGCAGTGATTAGTTATCGATGTAATATTGCTAAATATGTTTACGTCAAGAGATAAGTCAGCAACACATATCTATTATCAAGGTATTGTGACACAATTGAAACCAGGTTTTTTTCTGGTTACAAATGATATTTAAAATCTTGATCAGACTAGGGAAGAGGAAGTTGCAGCAGCATTATTTGTGTAACTCTAAAAACTATTATTTTTCAGCATAAGTATTACCAACCACGTTTCTTTTATATTTTTTTTGCACGAATTTAAATTTTAGGGCTTTGGTGCAGAGTTAATAGTTTACTTTCATTGTGATGCTGTGGTCCTTATTCTTCAAGACTTGTATGGAAAATACTCGTACCAAGTTTGAACATTTCACAAGGAACTTTTTTCATTGATACATTTCGCAAGTATTTTGCCTTAATTGTAGATTTTTTTTCGTACGTAGCAAGGCTACCATAATGTTTGCGTTTTGTTATGATCTTCTACACATTCCTAACATTCGTAATTATAGTTACCATAAGGTGCTGAATCAGTTTCTAATGATATACGGTTGTTTGATTTAAACGTCTGTTATTGTTCGGTTACCCTACCTGAAATGCTGACATCGGCAAGAAATCCTCGTCCGTTGGTACCACTGCTACCGTCAAAAAGCTGCAACGTCAGTCCCCTACGTGATGACACCAATGGTGATATATCTACATCTATATTACCAATAAGGTATGAGACACCGTTGCTGGTAGATGATGGATGGTCATAGATCTTAACCTGTTCATAATTACTCAAACTAGTGAATGCTGTATGAACGTCCCTAAAAGTCAGTCGAATCTGCTTCCATGAACTCTTTGTTACATGCCACTAACAGCGGATATACGCACTTGAAGATTCTTGGCTGGTTCGCGTTTCTACGCTGACATTAATGCCGTATGTTACCACATGCATGTTAACATTTGAATGATTCCAATTCAACTATGTATGTTATAAATACTCCTCCCTCGATATTTGTCGACTTACGGCACCATGTATTTATAAATTATCGCAACTAAACTCCTCAAAAAAAGTTTGGAAATCTGAGTTAGATCGGTTATATCTCCCTTGTCATAGAAATAATCAATGCAAAGCTTGGTATCATCGGAAAGGTTATTTAATTTTCTTTAACATAATACCCTACTTCTTGTGATTATGGCATCAAGAAAGGGCAGTTTCTTAAAATGTGGTGTAAAGTGTAAATTGAAAAGCTCCAAAATGACCAAAGTTCGGTTCGTCACCCAAGTTTTGTTGTTGTTGATAAGTGAGTTTTCCAATGTGTCTTTAGTTGTTATACGCTCTAATGTGAACATTGACGTGGATTAAAACAAACGCCTGTAAAGTAAGCACACAACAACACAAAAAAGTGAAAAACAAACAAACAAACAAACATGTATGGGCGTTAAAAACTGGACATAAGACATTTAATCTCACGGAAATTTTACCACTGACATTAACACCACAAAGTGATAAAAAGTGTCAGGAGCTTGATTTGCATGGATTTTCTCTGAGACAGGGTATCACAAGAATGGACTGGCCTGCATGCAGCCCAGACCTCAACCCCATTGAACATTTGTGGGATCAACTTGTCCGGGCTGTACGGAAGCGAGTCACAAATGCAGCGACATTGGCAGGTCTGAGGGGAATGCCATCCCACAGCAACGAATCTCAAAGCTCATCCACAGCATGGGGAAGCAGTGCCAGGCGGGTAGCGCAGGCACGTGGGTCTTCCAACCGATACTGAATTCTGATCATATTATTAAAATCAATGAACATTGTTGAAATCAAAGATCCATGGGAAGATAAACATTAAAAACATCCATGGGCAATTCCGTGAATTATTGGACAAATCACAAATTATATAAATTGGTCTATCTAAAATTGTATTAGATTTTAATGGTATGAATGGGTATGAATCATGAAGAAACAATGGGGGACATCATTTCTACTCTAAATTTTACGTCTTCAACAGCACCATCTAGGAGAATCAGAACCATACATGAAATACCACATGTGGGACTAGTGTGACTAAATCTCAGTTTTATGAAAAGTTATCATTTATTCTGCAGTTTTTTTCCATGCCAATAGTCTCTTCTCATC
>JZLH01S0620085.1:27469-43674 GCA_001188425.1 Eucidaris tribuloides
TTGTCATAAAGTGTAACGTAACCAATCACGGAATTGCCCCCATACATATCAAACCCCTGACACTTGTGTTTATCACTTTGTTGCATTAATGTGGTGAGATTAAATGCCTGTGAGATTAAATGCCTTGTCTCTCTTCTACCTCCATGCTTATATCCGGTTTTTAAATGCACATGCATGTTTGTTTATTCGGTTGTTTCACTTTTTGTTGTTGTTGTTGTTGTTTGCTTACTTGTGCAGGTGTTTCTTTCAATCCATGTCAATGTTCACATAATTGTGCATAACAGCCAAAGAGACATTGAAAAACTAACTTATCAACAACTACAAAAATTGGGCATTTTACCGAACTTTGGTCATTTTGCAGCTTTTCAATTTACACTTTACACCACATTTTAAGACACCGCCCTTTCCCTGATTGCATAATCATAACAAGTATGGTATCATTTTAAAGAAAATTAAATGATCTTTCTGATGATACCAAGCTTGTATTGATTATTAATACGAAACAGGAGATACCACCTGCTCATAAAGACCGCTTTTTCTGTTTCCCTTGAGCGGTCTTTCTATACAGGTTTGACTGTATAATCGATCAAACTCAGATTTCCAAACTTTTTTTGAGGAGTTTATTTATGCCTATCACTTTTCGCTACCTGGACATCAATCCATCTTCCCAGTAAATGAAGGATCCTCATTGTCATTCGAACATGCTGGGCCATTATACACTGACATCCGAACAATCAACTTGTACAGATTTCACTACATTTCAGTGTATTCATAATAACCTAATTATTAAATGACAGAGCTCCGTTTTAACTCTGCAATATGCGTTATTAAACGTTATGTTTTATCATTGGTAATAACACATATAACATGGTCACAGAGAATAAATACGTTATGAATAATTGTGCTGAATTAGTTCGTATTGTAGAATATGTGCCGGAAAAACACGATGTCATAGCAATATGTCTATATACATGTAGTGAAAACCGAGTGAACACACTGGGTGATTACAGAATTGGTGTTGGTGTCGAGTATTAGTGTTAATTTGACACTAACACTCGACACCAACACCAAGTCTGAAATGGTGTTAGATGGTGTTAAGGAGTGTTAGGTGGTGTTGGTGTTTACAGCGGTGTTATGGATGGATGGAGGATGTTAAAATCGTCTGCTTAAACCGAATACCACACTTGGTGTAAAGCAACATGCATGTATTTGTCCTATTCACTAAACCCTAGGGTTTAGTAAAAATGTCATTTCAGAGTTGGTGCTAGTGTTGGTCATGATGAATATTGTTCTTGTGCGTGACTTTTGGTTGTGATGGAGGCTCAAACCAGGCACTCTTATGTATTGTTTAGAAGTGGTGGAGGCTAATGGCCCGCCACTATATACATCATTGAAAGAAACAAGAAAACGATTTGAACTTCATTTTGCCGTAGTATGAACACGAATAAGACAAATACATAATTATCATTTATATTATTATAATTATTGCTTTATGATTATGATTATTGTTATTATTATAATTATCATCATCTTTACTGTTATAGTATTATGATAATCTTAATTGTTTTTATAATGATAGTAAGATGATAGTTTTAATAATTATGATATTCAATAAAATAATTATAATAATAGGAGGAGAAGGAGTAGTAGTAGTAGTAGTAGTAGTAATAGTAGTAGCAGTAGTAGTAATCATCAGCGAGTTGCCCACTTACTCCTTTATCGGGAATGCTAAAAATAGCTCGCTGTATGTAGGCCTAGTAGGAAAAGAAGTAGTTGAAGTAGTAGTAGTAGTAGTAGTAGTAATAATAGTAGTAGCAGTAGTAGTAGTAATCATCAGCGAGTTGCCCACTTACTCCTATCTCGGGAATGCTAAAAATAGCTCGCTGTATGCTCCATCGTATTATTACTAGTATAATTGTAATTATATTATTATTATTATTATTATTATTATCATTATGATTATAATTATTATTATAATTAGTATTAGTATATCATTATAATAAACATAATAATAATAAAAATAAAAAATAATAATACTAATAACAATAATAATATACTAATTATTATTCACATTATTATTAATAAATAATAAATTTCAATTATGAATATAATGACAATACTTATTATTATTCCTATTATTATTAACAATAAATAATACATTTTAATTATAAATGACAATATATAATGACAATAATAATTTATATTGTCATTACTATTTTTAGTAGTAGTAGTATAGTTGTAGTAGTATCATTATTGTTACCATCATTACTACATAATCAATACCAAATATCTCTAATCATTAAATATTACTAATAATGTAAATAAAAACAAAATGGTAGTTAATGATTAATGTAATAAAAATACAAAATAAAAAAATTGAAATAAAGTCGAGACATAAGTTTTTGCTCATTATCCCACAGGCACTAGCGAAGTCAAAGCTATTTGTTACGTTAGTAAAATACAAAGACTGAAAGACGGGCCGAAATATGCCTGAGTCCGTGGGAATATTATACAATATTGAATTCATATCAAGAGTAGTGGTGATTTTTAATAAATCATAAAAACGTGTTTTTTCGGATCAAAACGTTATTATTCTTACGATAAACCCGCGCTATCCTAGCCCGTGTCAGCGACGCGTCTTCCACTTCGCGGCCGTAAATTTCCCGTACAACGCGCTCTTTACACCGTTGTGATTCTGCGGCAATTTCCCTCGCGAGACTCGTGCGTATACTTCGTAAAATCTTGTTTCTGAGAAAACCAAGTAAAAAGTTCATCACAATTAAGACGAATAACAAAGAATATGATCAAACACACATTTATTGCTGTGAAGGCAATCTTTCAATCAATGTTTGATAAGAAATTAATCAAAAATTCACTCAAAATTTGAAAATTTGATCTTCGCCGAGACCGTTTCGCTCGATGGAACGCGTGACGTCACCACCCGTAACACCAAGGATTACGCACCGCCTAAACCGAGCTCGTGATTTCCTTGCTCGGATTAAGTGGTGTTAGGAACACTCAACACCAACACCACTTCTGAAATCACCCACTGTGGACATATTGGAATGTTACGGGGATTTGGTTCATTTTAAAAATGTGACACTGTGATCAATGTGTGTTCATACAGTTCACACTGTGACGACAGTGCGTGTGTGTGTGTGTGTTTTTTCCGACAAGTGATAACCACTGTAGATTTAATATATTATTACAAAATGGTAGCGTGGTTACTGTGTGAACACACTGTACCCACATTGTGATTTTTTTTAAGAAAACGATTGTGTTCTGTGTCTGGGTAATTAATTCAAAAAATCTTTAGAACTCGGTGAAACTCAACTACCTATCTTACAGTTACGTTTGGTTAGTTTCTTCCATTAAAAAAGCTATGTTCCTATGTGTGTGTGTGTGTGTGTGTGTGTGACTACGTAGTGTGTGTGTGTGTGTGTGTGTGTGTGTGTGTGTGTGTGTGTGTGTGTGTGTGTGTGTGTGTGTATGAGGTGCAAACTTATGAAAAAACCCACAATTTTAAATTAGTTTGAAAACAGGTGCTGCCACTAAATCCCCATCCACCCCATCCCCTGTATCGCCGCCCTGCCTTGCAATGAATTAGGGTTGTTGCTGTTCGTTGGAGGTCGACTGAAGATACGCAAATTATTAATAAGTTGAATATTGGTCGCCATCTTGTACATAGGTTTATATAGGTCACCACTTACATATGTTTTCAAGAAAATGGTTGACGCTTTCCTCGTTCACATGCACCACTGCACATCATAAATGCAGGTTATAGAATTATAGGGTCAATTAAACTATCATGTAAACCTGACATGCATATTATTTATGTGCTTAACTTAGTTCGACTTGCGGAAAACTGAATATAATGAAAGCAACATTCTGTCCCATGGTACAAACCTCCGTATGACATTTACTACAAACTTTGCTCCACGTCCAGACGTCTGCCAAAATGAATTGTAGAAGATGGTCGCAGCGTTACTGCTAGAAGACACGGGATCTGGCAAAGTCGGACCTCTCCTTTGGCCTGTCCATGTATTTCCATTGTGTACATCTATGTGTGATCCACCGCGGCAGTCGATGTCGGTGATACGAACCACAATAGTAGTATTAGACGGACTTTTTACATACCAGTAGCAATAATACTTGGCTCCGTCGAGGTTTGGATAGTGGGGTGTTGTGAATGTAAGACTGCGAACAGAGCTGTCCAATGCAATACTGCCGCCGCATGAAGACATCACATCGGTTGGCTCCCAAATGTGAACGTCTTTGTGAAATAACGGGAAGACATGTGTATGTGATTACTATTATTCTAACTTCCTTTTATAGTCACATTTAATATGTCGATTATGTTGCCAATCATAAATGAATAGCATGTTTCACAATTATGAGTAATTGATGACATAGTACTGAATGTGCTTACAACAGGCGCTAACCCAAGGATACATATCACTATAAAAAAAAATACTGTAGCTTTATGACACACGCATAACCTGCATTTTTTTATTACCACTATTATTAACAAGACGTGGCATCTATAACAAAGGGAATTTGTTACGATAGTCTAGTTTGAGTAGCTCTATTAAATATGTATCAGAAGCTGACATTAGTTAACATTCGATGAATCATTCGTGCAATTTAAATTTAGAGCTTCATTACAGAGACAGTTATTTTTTTTCTATTGTGTTTCTTCTTGACGTTGAATTTGAAATTCTAACAAGGATTTCATTTTTTGCACGTAAGGCTACCATTATGTTTACGTTTCGTTCTGCTCTTTTTTCATGTTCTCTGTATTCGTGACATAGTAACCATAATGTGTTAAATCAGTTTTCCATAATATACAGTTTCTAGATTTATAACTCAGTTGTGCGTTCACCCTACCTGAAATGCTCACATCGGCAAGAAATCCCCGTCCGTTGGTACCACCGTTAGCGTCATCAAGCCTCAACGTCAGTGCTCCACATGATGATATAAGTGGTGATATATCTACATCTACATTGCCCCGAATGTATGTGACAAATTTGCTGGTAGATGATGGATGGTCGTATATCCAAAAATTATGAGAGGCTGATATCTGTACGTCCCTCAAAGTCAGTCGAACCTGCTTTCCCGGTGGGTTATTTGCTCTATTTTAGCAGCCGAAAAAAAAACTACATGTTGATCTTTCATTTTTGGTTTATTCATTGACGGAACACGAATCGAATTCTTCAGTCACCAGGACAGGTTCAAGCTTTCGAGGAACCCGGGGTGATACAAGGGCTAGGAGGAGGGGCTAACCTGTGCTTCATACAAAACAAAATTTTCCAGCCAATAGACTTATATCAGACATTTAAGGGGTGTTCTGTAATCTAAATTGACTTCTTGGACATGAAATAGAATAGGATCTAAGTGTGCTAATGAGATTTTTTTTGTGCTTATATTTACACTTTTGTATTATATAATACGTATAAGACAAACACCACGTTCCCAATTCCACTCAGTAAAAAAAAATAGCGTCATATTTTATAACGATTTACGAACTCTTCTCCGAAGAATATCACATTTTAATTTCATTATTCAAGAAGACGATACTAGAAACACATGACTATTAATTCCGTGAAGATCTAGAACTGAGTTATTTTTTTTTATTCAAATAGAGGGTGCACAATTTACCATGCCACTTATCAAGTCACTTCATTGGGGTCCAGTAAAGGAAAGGATTACATTCAACATTCTTATCTTTGTACACAAATCATTACATGGTCAAACACCAGTATATATCCAGGCATGTTTAACACTACATTGTCCATTGGGACCACATTTTAGGTCTGGTACAGATCCATTTCTTTTTTTTTCAATTCCAAAAACTCGTACCAGAGCAGGTGATTGTCTGCAGCCCAGGAATGGAACAAATACCAACTTATATCAAATGTGCTAATTTCTTGAACCAGTTGAGACATTGTTTAAAAAAATACTTTTCCCCAACTGATAATTATGTGATATTTTTGTAAACGCTGTGATATCTTGTATTATGAATATCGTGTATAAATGCATAATAACAACAATAATAGTAGTAAAGATAATAATCAAAATACTACTAATAATAATTATATAAATATATATATATATATACATATATATACAAACAATGACCATTGAGTTACATATTATCATAAGAATGAGCAAAAATGGAAAATCAAGATGACTATCTTTCTTGTGGAAGAGCTAAATGTGAAAGTATAGATTTCAGCATAATTATGTGCTCTTAATGTGTTCAAATGTATCTGTCCATCAAATCATTATGGTTTATCCTTTCAGCTTTCTCTTCTTGTGTTTTCCAGCTACCTGCTATAAAAACCACGAGATGGAATGAGAACTTTATAGTAGTAGTTTCAAAATATAAGTTTACAATCCTCTGTTTGATTTGAGAGTATCATACATGTTTTCACATTTTTTTTTGTGAAAATTAAGAGTGTGAGGTGTAGTGCTGTTCTAGGTTGTTTACCTTTAAAAATTTGTTTCAGGTTTCATTGAATAGTAAAAGTTAAAATTGCATTGCATTACTCAATATAGATCTACATCATCTATTGATGACTTCAAAATCACACGTGTTGAAATAATTCCCTGTTTTTTAGTTTTGTTTTTTATTTAGAAGTTGGTGTAAAAATTCAAAGAGTCGGGGACCGTTTTTAAATGGCCATTAACATGTTAGAAAACGAACAAGGGTCATCTGCTCCATTTTTAAAGACACTATATAACATTGTGGAAGGCTCGTTTTAAAAAAAAATTGTCAAACTTTGTTATTTAATATATCTGACAGTGTTTGAATGGACAAATTAACACCCTAGAACACAAAAGTTCAGACAGTCTCACTATCACTTGTAAATATGTACAGATAAAAATTGGCACATGGAGTGTTCTCGGCCGATCAAAATTCTGCAACATAGCAGTCTATGGGGGAAAACTGGAATGGTCTCTCAATGATTTTTACTTTTTTAAAGCATGTAATGATCATTTTGAACTGTAATTTTTTTCAGGGCTTCATTTTTTTGGCCTTATCAAAGACTCTAGTAGCATGGGGAATCATGTAGCTCACATTTTTAAAAATGGAAATCCCGGGATGGAAAAATTGTTATACGATGCCTTTAACAAAAGGAAGTGTATATATACCCCGCTGCTGGTAACAGACAGCTATTTTTTTATTTGATACCCCTATGCCAGTAGCCAATTAGAACGAGTGTTACATGGGAGTGTTACTCCCACGCACATTACGTATGCGGGTTTCAAATTCATGGCACTTGCGCGCGAGCTCGAGCGTACGTGACGCCAGCTGCCTTACGTTACATGTACATGACATTGATCGCGAGGAAGCGGCTCTGAAAATCCCCGCAAATGGCGTCAGATTCAGATCGGTTAGTGTGTTGAATTTTCATCTGTTTCGACGTATTATTATAATTTTACTGTATATTATATTGACATAATATAACAGCATTCCGAAGCAAATTTGTTGGTGTATAATGGCAAGCAAGAGTGGGGTCAGCCTGACCTTATCAAGCCTACCTGGGGTGGCTTAGTCCCGCATACCGTGATTTATGTATGCTGCATATACCCCGAAATTTGTCACTATCCTTGCGGATTAGTCATGGGGTGTCTATTAATGTCTGAATCAAATGACAACTTAAAATATGAAATCTCTAGAGAATCCAATTACTGCAGGTGATTAGACAAAATCAATCTACACAAAAAAAATGACAGCTGGTGACATAAGGAGAAATTATCGCAGGTTCCCAGACGAATTGCGGTTACGCAGTGTTTTATTTTCTTTGCATTCCCCGCAATTTTGGGACCGCAAAGGAAAATTTGAGTTACAGTTAACAGCGGGGAACCCTAGTGATGATTTTTTTTCTTCTTAGGTAACCCGCTTCGGGTATAGTACGTCGAAAACGTACTATTGCGCGACCGGCTGCGGGGTGAATATCAACAGTCTTGTTGTTAAAGGTACGACTTGCCTGAAAGTATTTTTGATGTTTAAGCTTCATTTTTATAATCGAAGTCTTAGAATTTCCTTTCTATATTGTATCATCAGACTGCAGATTCTTTGATGGCAGGCGTTCCACCCATCCTACCCATCACGATGAGTCAGGCCCATGTTCCCGCGTCAGGCAATATGTACATCGGAGACTGTTGGATGCTCACGAGTCTACCAAAACGAAACCTTGAACGCAGTGTTCCGGGAAGAAGAAGAAGCTAAAGTCTAAATGGAAAAATGGTGTTACTCTTGTGTCACCTCGGGTGCCACTTTTACTTCGAATGGTGCAGTAAAAAGCGTTATGTTTCGGATGAGTCGTCCATTTATCTGTTCGGCTAGTGGGGAAAAACAGCAAAACGAGAAATTGTACAGAAACAAGGACTAAGGGTGAAACAAAAGGACAAGACACAAAACTTGTACTTTGGACCAAATCTTTGAATGGTCAGGGGTCATACGTCAATGAACTAATTTTCAAAAATGTCCTTCACCTGTAACTATGTGGGTGAATTGTTTATGATTATAAATTGGTGATGTGAACTCAGAACTTTTTATCCAGACATGTCAGTTTTCTACCTATACGTCTGCGTTTTTATGAATATTAATGGAGTAGAAAAGTCTTGAAACAGAGAAGTCCTAGAATACAGTGCACTATAACTTTTTTTCAGAAATAAAAGGGGGGAAACATATATTTCTATCTTTAATTTGTGCTGCAGTATAGTAAAAATGATATTTAAAAAGAAGAAATTTAGTTTGAGGCGCACTCACAACTTCTTTTCAGAAAGTCTGTTTTAAAGTACTTAAGAATATAATTTCATAGATGTTCAATCAAAAGAATCTTACAGCGAAGTGCACTCGGAACTTTTTTTTTATATAAGTCTATTTTGAAGTATTTATGAGTATAATTAAGTAAAACAGTCTTTAAAAAAAAAACATTGTTAGAGTGAGGCACAGTCAGAACTTTCTTCAAAACTGTATTTTTATTTTCGCAAAGTCTGTGTTGAAGTACTTTGACGACAGTTTTATTGAATCGTCTTCCAACAGAAGAATCTTCAAATGTACTTACAACTGTTTTCAAAGCTGGAATCTTTTTCGGGTATGTCTCACAAGTTTGGTTAGTTTTTTGTAATTATATTTCACTATTTGGCAGACGAATGTTTTCCGGTTTAAGAGTCTATCCATTTGTTCATCCGTCACACTTTTTTGATAGATTCCAATTAACTGTTTAACATCAATTTTGTAGGATTAACAGGTTAAACTTTGGTTAATAGGCGTGAGATCACTGAACTATAGGAGACTGAGAAAAGTTATAAAAAAGAAACGCCTTTCACGTGACATGGACAGAATCTGAGACATCGGAGATCATTTTCTGTTAAAAGAAAATACTCATATAGTTGTGTATCTTTTTTTAAAAACTTTCTAGATTATAACATGCATTGCTTTCCAATTTAAGATATTGTATTTTATCATTCGTAGAGTAAGTTACAAGTCCCTATTGGTCAAATTTACGGTTACGTTATATTTTGTCACCAAGCTATTTGTATACTTATGTAAAATTACATTATCTTCGAAGAAACAGTTCAGTTCATATTGCATATTCATTGGCATTAAACTTTTGAGTTATATGCATTGACCATAAATGTCTCATGTGTTAAATTCCTGTAAGTCATTTGTTTTTCCGAATCCTCAATACAATCTTCATTGATCTACAAACATACAATTCATTTGTCTAGGTTTATCAATCTAACGTATATTCGTTGTGCACTGACCGCACTATTTGCTCATAGTGTAATGTTCCGTGACTTGCTGAACCTACTTGATTGCAGTTTTCTCACAACTTCACCTAAGCTTCAGAGAACAGATAACAAAATTAAGGAAAAACTGGATTACTGAGTAGTATAGTTAAAGGGGGCTTTTGCACATATGTTTGTGTGTGTATGTGTGCTTGTTTGTGTGTGCGTGGGTGTTTGTTGTGTGTGTGTGTGTGTGTGTGTGTGTGTGTGTGTGTGTGTGTGTGTGTGTGTGTGTGTGTGTGTGTGTGTGTGTGTGTGTGTGTGTGTGTGTGTGTGTGTGTGTGTGTGTGTGTGTGTGTGTGTGTGTGTGTGTGTGTGTGGTGGGACGGGGCGGGGTGGGGGAGAAGAAGTGATTGGTTTATCTTGATTAATCCCACAGTTTTTGTGAAAAAAAGGCAATCGGCAACTGGGCATAGAAGGCAGTTATTTGTTTTGGGTAACCAAACATATGCGGGGTTTTTTTTCTTTCTTGGTACCAAAGATTGTCTAGTGTTTTTTTTTTTTCAACTGGGAACAAGACAATTAATTCCCTTGGGTAACCCATCAATTCATTATTGAGCAAATTTAGGCACATGTATCAGCAGCTAGAAAAAGAAGGGAATTGTTTGTTTGGGGTAACCTACTTAACATTTTTTTTCTTGTCCAGTTGGGAATAGAAGATTTATATTTATATTTATATAAAACAGCCATTTATGTGTGAATGCATTGACTAAAAAAATGGTATTCGTACACAGCAGTGGGGCCTGCATACGTAAAAAAAAATAATAATGAAATGCTAGTAATAATTATAATCATTTTTTTTTATAATTGTGTGTTTATTGAAGGATCATCATCATCGTCATCATCATCACCTTCATCATGATCATAATCATAACAAAAACAATATGATTAGGTTATTTCATAAACCATATGAAACGCACCTAAAATGAATCTTGTCTGGTAACAACAGTCATCAATTAAATTAAATCCCAAACACATTAAATGCATGCTGAAGGTAAATCTATATTCTTAACGTAAAATAAAACATGACTCGAATGGGAGATGTACTCGCCTGAATCATCCGTGTATTGAGGGACAACAGGCAACAACAATAAACGCACAAAACACAAAGCAGATCCTAGTCTCTTAATTCTAACCGTCAGAATCGCAAATAACCTGACATCTTCCCGGCCAATGGGGGAGAAGCTTCTTAGCCCCATGGGTGCAAATCGAAATGTTGGGGATGGGGGGCATCCATTGGGGACACCGCACTTTTGTAATATTGGGCTATGTAAAATTTCTAAATCGTGGGGGGGGGGACATGTCCCCCATGCTTAGCCCACCATCCTCGCCACCCCCCCCCCCGCTAACAACACCTGTGCATAGTAGGATACTTAAGTATCGTTATCAGTTATGTGCGGGTTATAGAAAGTCAAAATATTCATTCCATAACCCACACAGTAACGATCAATGCTTGTTTTGTTACCATGGAAACGGCCCTGACCAATCAAATTGATCGTTACAAAACTACATACGGTTACGCAGTGTTTTATTTTCCTTGTATTCCCCGCAGTGTTGGGACCGCAACGGAAAATTTGAGTTACAGTTAACAACAGCGGGGAACCCTAGTGATAATTTTTTTTTCTTGGGTAACCTGCTTCGGGGTATAGTACGTCGAAAACGTATCATTGCGCGACCCGCTACGGGGTGAATATCAACAGTCTTAACAAAAAGGTAAAACAGGTAATTATAAAAAAAAAACACTTTTCATTAGTTTATGTTTTGTTTCCTGGTGTCTGATGTCCTGAAAAATGTGATTGACCAAAAGTATACTAGGGATTTGATTGATAACTATTTCCTGCTAGTTCGCGATGCACTCATGCTAGTTAATACTGACCATCAAAAAACACTGTGGAGCGCGTACTGAAATGGGTGCAGATTAAGTGAATAACACGCCAATTATGTCATTAAGCTTGCAATTAATCAGAGTTTATATATTCACAACACCCAAAACACCTATAGACACAGACACTTATATCTCGGACACACACAGACGTTATACCGAAATTCAATCAGCTAGTTGTACGCATAAAACAAACGTCACACAAGGAAAAAGATGAATAAAGTGATATTAGCTCAGAAGACACTTATATCCCGGACACACACAGACGTTATACCGAAATTCAATCAGGTAGTTGTACGCATAAAACAAACGTTACACAAGAAAAAAGATCAATAAAGTGATAAGCTCAGAAAAAATCAGACTGCGTTGAAGCTACTTAACAACATTTGTAGGCATTGTAATCATGAAAAATGATCTTAACCATGTAAAGAGATTATTGTTAGAATATGAAACACCCACTTTTAATCCGTTTTTTCTTTTCATCGCGATAGATCTGCGCTTGCTGACTAGTAGTGTTTACATTCTTAAGTGCACTTAAATCTGCCAAACAACATGATCATGAATTGAATTAAGTAATACCCATTTTAATGTTTTTCAATTGTTAAGTTACAGGCGCATGTTGGACTGAAGAAGTATTATATCAAATCTTTCAAAGAATCGATTGGTCTTTCTTAGGTTCAGTGACATCCAGTTTAATATGATATACTGTTATACAAACTAATAAAAGATCGTGTTCTTGATTTGGACGAAATGAATTTATGTATAACAACACTGTCACGGGGCATATTTGATTATTAATATCTCAGTTAATTATTGATCCAGAATTTTTTTTGCCCTCTTTACAATTAATATTCTTTCATTAGATGGTATTTCTTCATTTGTTGGTCTCGCTCACAATTTCAAATATTACTAGTTCTCATACCATACTTTTACGACTACAGCGACTACTTCCACTACTGGTACCATTAATAATACCATTTGCTAAAAGTACTGTTAGTTGTAGCAAGGCCGGTGCATACTTTCTTCATTGTTTTGATTGTTTAACTTCGGTTGGTTTAAATGCGTATGTGCTTACGAATAATATGTATCCAAACAGTACGGTTTTCCTATCAGAATTATATTTCCTGTTGCACTTTATCATTGATATAGGTTTCTGTTTTTCTTGCATTTTACTCTTGTCTTAAAATATCATACATTGTTCAGGGACCAATTTCTGTGCAGGATTGGTCTTCAGAGTAATTGTCTTTCATTCGTAGCATATCTATTCCCCAGACTAATTTGAGCATAAAAAACAAACAAAAAACAAAAAAGGAGATGTTTTAAATACCTTTAATAATTAAGTTTGTGTAATTATTAAAAGGAAGATTTATATGTGCAGGCTTTTGGGAACAATTTGAAGCCAGAGTGTGTATATTCCAAACCAATGCAGCCCCCTCCCCATCCCCAATGTAGTACACTCTTGTACACCGACAATTCCGTTATGTTAACAAGGACCTGGATGGTATACAAAAAATGTATATCACTGAGGGCATTAGTTAAAACTATCTACACAAGATAACTGTGGAACAGTCTGAAACACACGAGGCGATAGCCGAGTGTGTTTTGGACTGTTTCGCAGTTACCGAGTGTAGATTATTTTAACTAATGCCCGAAAGAATGATGTGCATTATTTGTTTTATAAAAGGGTCACATACGTCCTCGTCATTTGATAACAATGGAAAACATGATGCAACGGTAGATCTACCGTAGCTACTACGGTTAGACTCTAAGTTACGTTAGACCCGAGACAAGCGTTTAGACGTAGGTCTACTAGCATCCATTCTTATTCTTAATGACGTGAAACTGTAATGTTGGCAGGCCATTGGCACTGACCAACAATCCATTCCCGAGGCCGGAATTACTCGATATAAAAATTTGAAGGGGCGAACCTCATGGGTAAAACCTCAAGTTGAACGTTGTTAGTTCTACTCACAGAAGTCGCGACGTAGGGCAGTGTAACGTTAGAACTCAACTAACGGCACCTCAACTGAACCTTGACGAAGGCAATCTGTCACGGGCAATCTGTGCTGGGCCTGAGAAGTCGATTTATTTCATGCTTCAAATTTTCAGAACCCGAAGTATGCCTTGGTTATAGTGGTGAATGCATCAATTCCGCTCAACTATTCCGGTAATTCTTCATTCTCCATCGTCGCTGATTCATGCGCGCATGCACGTACACGCGCGTGATCCTGCCGGTTCGCGCGCCGCGGGTGTTGGCGGCCAAGCAACTAGCTAGCTAGGTACAGCCGCGCGTAGCTTGTCTGCGAGTGTGGTAAGCGAATACGTGCAAAATGCCAAAACGGTCATCAGCAAAGTCTAATGACCAACCGGTCATTAGCAAAGTCTAATTACCGGTTTTCTTCCGTCATTAAACACTTTTCTGTATGTAGGAAAAATCTTTACACATTACACGTGACCAAACTTACCCAATCATTTGATTAGGACGCACGTGACCATTTTATAATAGACAAAGGTAAATTTATTTATCGAAATAGTTTTTATTCCGTATAGTGGTTGTTCTCAATACTTATCAACGAAACTTTGTGCTTATCCTTTGGTATTGTATTAATCAGGCCAGGGGTGAGGCACAGCATGGGCAGGGGGTTGTCCACCCCTATTGTTTCCAAAGCAATACATAGTAATATAAATCAGGAATTTTGGGGTTTGTTTTGGTAAATCCCCTCACGTCATGTCACGTCATATTTGTTAGTGATTTTTTCGCGCCTACTCCCCCCCCCCTCCCACACACGCACACTTATTGGTCTGAAGGGGGCTGGGCGTCTTGAATTCACCTTTCGTGACGTAGACATATCGCGCAAAACATCAAAGCCCTCCCCCACCCCTGCGGTATCGGTTAATGGATGCTTCACCCTAGCTTCTCCAGAATGTTTAAGTGGGTCGCAGCACCCCCACGAATTTTGCAGCATCTTGTTTGCGAAACTGCTTTACACCACAGAACAGCGTAAAATAGGCTGATTCCACTGTTTTGTGTGTGTGTGTTTGTCACGTTGATTTGCACCATGAATCACCCCTTGGCACTAATGCATTTAAATGTTAACGGGTAAACGTCATCGTATCCATCATAACATCATTTTTTTCCCCACCTCCTTTCTTTTGCTCGCGTTTCTTTCTGGTCAATTCATGTCAAACTACCACCAGAGTACACCACAATCACAGATATTTAAAATCGCAAGGAGTGGATCAAGCCTGGATTGATGTCGGGTATTTTTGTGGTGAGGGGGGGGGGGGGCTAAGTTTTGCCGCACTAAAAACCAAGTATTCATGACATTTTTCTCACATTAGAAATTACAGGGGTGTTCTGTAACCTAAATGCACTTCCCTGGTAGGAAATATGATAGGAGCTAAATGTTCAAACAAGATCATTATTCTGCAATTGTATGCACTTCAAGTCTAGATTATTTTGGCGTTTGCATAAACAAACACTCTGTGAAATAAACACCGTACCCCTCCCCCCCCCACCTTTCGGCAGATTAAAACTAAAGTAATGTGGTATCAGGATTGCGTTATAATATCAGAAGACAGTCACATTTGAACTGCGGCACATTTTATCAGAGAAAATAATAATTAGAGGGGTACTAGAAACATGTTTATAAATTATGTGAAGTTCTCGAGCTGAAGGACAACTTGATTTTGTTTTATTCACGAAGACGGCGCACAATTAAAATGAAAATTATAAAATTGTTAGATCTGAGAGCAAAAACATATTTTTTATGTAGACACGGAGTTTAGACAGTTATGCTGTCACTAGCAAAATATATTCGGATACTTAGTAGAATATCCAAATGCTTGTGGTAGAAGTGTATACCCAGAATGTTTAAATCAATGCACTTTTTTAGTCATTTAAAGTCCTCCAAGGGCCAAACGCACCAGATAGGTCCCAAAGTAATAGTTATCTATGTAAAGCTACCATGCGAGGCCCAGGATAGAATATTGGTACCTCGGTGGTTAAAAAAACAAATCCTGGGCTGTCTATCATCACGTCTGGTGTGGTTCAGGTTCGACTGACTGTAAAGTACGTACAGACAGCAAGCAATGAATATGCTGAGATCTTTGATCACCAAACAACTACCTCTTGGGACTATGGTTTCTCACAACTTAATGGCAATATAGATGTAGATATGCAACCATTAGTGTCATCACGTGGAGGAATGACGTTGAGGCTTCAAGACTACAACAGTGGTACCAACGGACAGGGATTTCTTGCTGATGTTAGCATTTCAGGTGAGATGAATCTACGCCATAGCTGAATATTTAATCAAAAGGACATTAAGAAACACTGATTCACCACATTGTGGTGTCTACATGAGACATTTAACCAAGCGCATATCAAGGATAAGCATCATTAGGGATTTTTTTTACATGTTAATTACCAATCATAAAATCAACTTTACCAATACATTAATTTTGCAATATGCTGGTCCAGTTTCAAGTTAGCATGTTACACATATTTTTCGTACAG
>JZLH01S0620099.1:21858-32485 GCA_001188425.1 Eucidaris tribuloides
ACGCCCTTGGACGGTAACCTAATTATGAGACATGAAAGCAACTAAAAATTCTGCAAGCTGTCGGATATTTGGTCAGTCTTTCTTATTGAAGGCTGAAGAGTTTTTTTTTTTAATAATCCAAGTACTGAGCATATGACGGCTTAATTCAAGCTCCTACGATGGTCGCATGATACAGTCATGGAACAAATGACCGAGTCATTAAGTTTATGCTAATCAGTCTATGTGGAGTATGTATTCAACAGAACCTGTATCAATTTCCCCTTCAAGCATCAATGTCAACATAATTTAGAATCATACACATAGCAGACAGGCTGGTCATATAAGTAGAAATAAACTTAATGTCAAAACTAGAATTAACCTATACTCTGGGGTTTGATGAAAGGTCCTTTCTCTCCTGTCTTTAAAAGTAACTACATTCTTGCCAATATTCCGGAGCATGTAGACAATTCTAACGACCTACCTGTGTGTTTTCATTATTGCTTCAGTGGCTCCTCAGGAAAAGAAGGCACAGCTGTGAAAACCTCACGAGTCATCGATACTGGGGCTGGGTTTCTCCTTGAAGAAGATGAAGAGGATCCATTAGATGTCCAAGTGATTCAAGAACCTGGTGAGACTTTAAAAACTATTTTAATGGCGTCTAACTGGTACGGAAATACATGGGAACAACAGCCAAACCATAACTCAGTGCAACTGCAGCTGTCTTTTTGGTAGGGACAACAAGCTGTGACGTGTTGCACCTTGTTCTGTCATTGTCCACACACAGTTCTGAACCAGAGTGACATCAAACCTCATTACTCAATAAAACAGTTCCATAATGTATTCAAATGTATGTATGTTTTCTCTCCTAAATAAAGTGATGAGCTGTTTCTCCATGTATGTCTATGAATACGTTTTCAATATTTGGAATTCAATGTGCATACACTGTACATTAGTTATTGTTGGCAAACCTCGGCAAGCTTTCAGGTTGTTGAGACAACCTCTGTTTAAAAGGTATGCATAAAATATGTAAATCAGTCTATAGAGTACTGAAGTGCGATGACCCTCTGGTTCAGAAATATGTATGGACAATGGCAGAACCACGTGTAGCATGCCGCAGCTGGTTGTTTCTACCAATAGGAAAGCTGCAGTTGCACTGCCACTGAGGCATGGTTTGGTTGTCCCCACATATTTCCAAATCAGTTGAATGTCATCAATTCTGCTCTCAGTGGTGAATGACTTTTCTCGTGAGCTCCTAACAGAGTTGGTCTACATTTCTGCAGGCTTGACATAGGTCCATTGATTTGGGGGTGAAGCTGTGCGAGATAGCATTTGTGAAGTGATACAAGTCATCTTTCTTTACCCTTTAAGGTAAGGTGCAACTTGCTTTGACGTTAGTTGTGTAAAACATCAACAAAACTTGTCAATTTCTCTTGATAGGACCTATTCTTGGTGGGGACCCTTTACGCTGTGAGGAATGTGGCAGAGTCTTTCAAGATTCCTACCTATACAAGCATTTTGATCATGAGGTGTGTGATGAATGTAGGTGAGTAACATGTGAGACTATGTATCCTGTTACAAGTACAGGTTGCTCTTCAGTTCAAGTCCTAAAATAATTATTGTAAAAGCTTGTGGCGGAAATTTATTTGTAACTTCAGCACAGTTATAGTGAAATTCTTATTTCAACGAAGTCATTTCAATGCATTTTGTTATGATGAAATTGAGATCACTTGTGAAATAACAGCAACATATGAAGAGGTTTATCATAGTTGGTTAATGAGCAAATGTCCATTAGAATTCCAACAAATAACAATTATTTATTTGCAGAAATATACTATCCAATAAATGCATAAGTTTTTCATTTTATTAGGGAGTCGGTGCAGCTTTTGCATTTCCTAGCAAATCACCATTTACAGCACTTTCCAAACAACATTCAAATAAATATATTTCTTTTTGTGTTTACAATTTTGCACTCTGTAAATTATCTATAGTGCTTTGCATGCGATACTGTGAAACATGTTTTTACTTTGCGTAGTTTCAGTTTTGTGTTATCTAAAACATCTTTTCTCACACTTTTCATGCAACAATGTAGCAAGGACCAGCTTCAAATACTTTGTTAAAATGGAGTGCCCTGTATATCTTCACTTCTGTCCACAGTCTTTCCCTATTTTCTGTCCAGTTCTGATGTTTGTTTTCAGTGGTAGTGCCAGGTGTAAGTTCCCAAACTAAATAAACAGAAAGTTGAAATGAATTGAATTGAAAATTTCATGAAGTACTTTGTTTCTTAACCCTTTTCACGCGAATGTTGCAATTTTGCACATTCGTACAAGTAAATTCAACAATCATAATTGGTTTCTCCATTACATTTGTACTAGAAAAGCTAACAAATGGCCATATGCTTAAGCAACACCTGTAGAATAATTACTAGTATCAATGGTACAATTAGAAAAGCAAGTCAAAATTACAATTGCCATTATTATCCCCTCAGAATTAATTCAGCATGCAAAGAGTTAGCCAAGTTTAAATACATTCCTTTGATGCTACTTTCTTGCAGGGACAACGATAACAAGCATGAGCTCATCACCAAGACGGATGCAAGAACCGCCTTCTTGATGAAAGATGCAGACTTTGACAGGAGAGAACCACCCCTGAAGTTTATCATCCGAAAGAATCCTCACAATCCAAGGTGGGGGAACATGAAACTCTATCTGAGATTACAGGTAATGTTTTCATTACACTTGCCTCTTTATTATACCCCTGCCAAACAAAGTTTGAAGGGCATCGGCGCATGGTTGGGTGGTTGGGCGGTCGGTCGGTTACAAATCTTGCGGATCGAACTACTTCCTCAGTGTTTGAGCGATGCTAATGAGATTTGGCACACACATAAGTCTTGGGGTGAAGATGTGCAAGACACATTTTTCGAAAGTGTTAAACTGTGTTGCCATGGTAACAGCATATTATGGCAATAAGTCAGGAACATGATGGGGTGGGGGTATTAATCACCTTCAGTGATATTTCTAGTTTGGAAAAAGAAGGGCGTAATGGGGAAGATGTGATTAATTTGTATTTGGGTGTGCTGCTGTACAACGTTATTGTTCTATGAGAGGTAACACGATTTTCACTTGATTGACTGCGAAGAGAATATAAAGCCATAAATTTTTGTTCTGGTCAAAATTGTCTGCAAAGAATAGTCATTTTCATTTATACGTTAAATAAAAAAATGCATACTTTATGGGACTGAAGCATTAGGCAATATAATTATCATTTTATCCAGTGTTTGACTAAAAAGTTTGTCTTATTTTCTGGGCTACTGTAGAAGCCTGTCATCTCGTAATGTGCAATGTACTGGCTTCTTCACAAACCTGTTATCTCAAAGGGGTAACATATGACGATATTAACTTCATTTACAGTGACACCAAAAAAGATATGTGGAACTCATGGATGGGTGGGGTTTGTAATGGAATGTGTCTTCTGAAGGAATTGTATTTGTAGAGGGATTATGTTTTCAGTATCTGCTGTGTCAGGCTGGAAAACTCAATCAATCACGCATATGGTCATGTGTCGTATGGTGGAACCCCTTTGGCGTTACAGGCACAAAATTATGAATTTTGTCACTTCTTGCATTTAAACCAATATAACTTCAAAAATACTTATCAGAAACCAACAAAAGTATATCATTTTCTAAGCTTATACTCAGAGATCTATATCAGCTACAGGTCAAGCTGCTATACAGGGTGTGTAAAAAAAAAAATTAAAGGTAATTACACAAAAAAGTAATAATTTTCTGATATCGATGACAACTCATTACACTTGTCCGATTTTTTTTATTTTTTTTTAAGTCATGGCCAAATTGATGTATATGTTGTGAAAAAGCCACACTTCAAGCTTTAAGAAATGTCAATGGTTATACTACTTTTTGATTTTTCAGACTGGAGTGATACAGGCTGGTGACAAAATATGCTTAAAATTGTGTTGCGATTGTTACAAAAACATTAATTACACTAATTAAACAAACAATTTATTAAACCTAACTAACAAATTTGAGAGATTAAATAGTAGATTATTGTTTAATAAATGGATCAGTAAAGTGTATTCAAAAATTTCAACCAAAATGTAGCCCTGAAGTGAACATACTTGTGTGTCCTTACATGCAGTACTATCATGCCTCATAACGTGTACAAGTCAATGGCAAGCACAAGCTACACCAGTTATTAATTAAGTAATTAATGACCTAGAAGACAATTAATTTCATTTTACTTTTGAGAATTGTAGAGTACAACATGTGTCGAGTTAGTCAGATGCATATCATTACTTCAAGATAGCTTATCTGCTGCAAATAGTAGGAAAAACCAAAGAGTACAGGTGAATTTGCAATTTCTCCATAGAGATTGTACACACTCCTCCTCCGCTTATCCTCCTCCGCTTATCCACCAGATTTACCCTCGTTAACATTTTTGCATTATTCACTAATTAAACAAAGTGTAATGCAAGGTTGCTTATCAGATTTTAAAAGCAGGGTAATTTTGCTGCAGAATGAGCCCAAATTCATCATAATTGGATAAAGCATCGCTCTGATGCATCAAGTTCAATTAAGAGGAGGACTGAAAAATGTAACGCCACCAGGTATTTGGGGGTCCCACCATACGACACATGACCATATTTGATACTACATGAACCATTGAAAGGTAGTTGTGAAGTACTAAAACTGATTTGAATTTTGTTTGGTCAAGGTCGAGAAGCGAGCCCTGGAGGTTTGGGGAACTGAGGAGAAGTTAGAAGAAGCCAAAGAACAGAGATTGGTCAACAGAGAAAAACAAAGACATAAGAAATTTGACAAAAAAGTGAAAGGTATGTATGAAATTACCATTTTTTTTTGGGGGGGGGATAGGAGAATGGTCAGAATGTGATTGATCTTGTATGTATTTGCACGTAATTTGAACGAGAATATTCATGTGTACTAATGTGATAGGTTGGAAGTAAAAAAAAATAGTAAGATTGAAAGATGGAAACAGAATGGAAACTGGTGAATTAATTTGAACAGTTCGTAATACCTATCTGGAATAAAATGGGTTGTCCAGGTTTGTTTTTGAAAGGAAATAATTTCCTCTTCTTGTACAATCCGCTTACATTTAATATGCATCTGCTGAAATTTCTGTAATTCCAGTGAAAAATCATGCAAATTGTGTCATTTTGTTGTTGCTTACAGATCTACGGAAGGCTGTGAGAACAAGTATGTGGACTAAGGATCTGAGCGCACACGAACACCAGTATGGAGCCGAGACGTACGACGAGGAAGAGGACATGTACAGCAAGAAGTGTACAGACTGTGGCCATGTCTTGACCTATGAAAAGATGTGACCCTGCAGGCAGTGACTGCTGGAACAAGAGTGTCGTGGTCAGTGTGGCAGAAGTAATGAAAGTTTGGAAATGTTTATCTGTGAGGAAAGTAGACAGTTATGGTCTATGTAAGTGAAGCAGTGGTCATGACTATGGATCTAAGTTGTAAGACTCAGGGTTCAAGTCCCAGAAGTGGGAGTCACAAGGGCCCGATTTCCTGAAGTTTAGTTTTAATAACAAATGACAAAGATCAATGACAGATATACTGGCACCAGTTGGAAGGTGAAGATTTCAGTAGCTTATAACAATTGCCAATTGTCAATAAGTTTTGTAAATCAAGCACCACATACGAGGTCAAAATCTGGAGAGTGTTTTGCAGACTGTATTGGAAGGGTCTTTTCAAAAGAGCCCTGGGAAGAAATCTCATAAACAAAATGAAATAAGTAGAATTCAACTACAATTATATAAAAGTAACAATACCAAAAGTCTGAAAAACACAGTTTAAAAAGAGTTACACAAGTTTGAAAGTGATTGATTCCCCCCACCCTGCCACGCCCTGCTTAATACAGTGACCAGGTGTAGCTTATATGACATGCTTTTGATTTAAATTTTGTGAGGGTATTAAATCAGTGAACAGTGATTGTGAGGCTTTTACTACCACAATAGAAGATTGATCTTTTCATGTATTCAGCTCTTGGTGTGGGAACAAATAATGGGCTGCGGGTTGCGTAACGGGTTGTATAGTTAACATTTCTGAGTTGTAGGGTATTTAAGTAATGGGAAGCTTGCTCATGGTGAATTTTGAATACAACTACCATTTGTTGATACTGGATTCTTTGTTTAACTGATTTGCCAATTTAAAAAGCTTAACAACCCCATTTTAACCCCTTTCTTCACTACTTGTGAGGTTTCAGGGTTGACAGGTATTTTACTGGCTTGTGACACAATTTTCGTCAATTTGGACTTATTTTCTGTTAAACCACCAAGCCATGCTACTGATGGAAGAGAGCAAGTGTTGACTCCTCGGATTAAATGACCTGAGTTTTCTGAGGAAAGATAATCACTGGTTTTCTTTTGACTGAATTTTCTTAGTGTCTTCATCCCAGCACACTTTGTCATTTATAGTTGTTCCAGTGTATTTATAATCTGACACCCATTCTATAACATCTCCCCAGTGGATATTGTTATGGTTTGCCTTCCAACTTTATAGAAGTCAAAATTCATCTCTTTAGGTTTCCTGGTGTTTAGAATCAGTGATGTCTGTTTACACCACTCAACAAACTTGTCAACACACTTCCTATGAGCTGTTTGTTCATTGTTAATTCCACATCAGATATGTCATCTGCATATTTCTCGTTATGGCAAGATAAAATTACTGGGCTGTCACTTGTTAGTGTCCACCATCTTCATGTACAGTTGATAGATGTTCCCTGTAATCCAGGCTTTCTTGTTTGCATGGTAGTCCACTGGGAGATCTTCCTTCTTGAGGCAGCCAAAGCATCGTGGTCTTATTATCATACCAATGATAAGAGTGTTCTTGTCTCTTTTTGCAGAAGCACAAAGTATGACAGTGACTCACTGCTTAGACCAGTCCCTGCAGGAGCAGTCTTATCCCTTATGATGAAAAGTGGAATCCCCCGAAACTCTGAAGAACAATCCTGTCTCATCGAGGTTAAATATGTTACAGGGATATACTCTGTGATGTTGTCTGGTAGCATCATTCTCCTTTATACTGTTTTAAGGTTTTCTCATGTCTGCATATTTATTTGTCAAGAAAACAGGCTCATGTATTTGTCATAATGTAGGAGCATTGACAGCTTCATGATCGGCTCTCCTGTATTCCTATTTTTTTCATAGCCTCTGAAGAAGCATGGTGGATAACATGAATACATTTTGCTCTCCAAGCCACCACATGGCACCAAGATTTCTAGCATGAGCACACAGGCTCTCTCCTTATTTGAATCTTGTAGTCTTTTATTGTTAAAATCATTTGGCATTTGTTTGCTGTTGCAGCTACCAGTACCACTCTATACAGGCATTATATGTTTTTTGCTTTAGTATCTCTGTATAAAATTGATCTCCATAAAACAATTTCTCATTTGAGTGAATAATTTCATCTTGGAGAGAAGCACAAACTTTCAGGATTTCTTTTTCAACTTCAGCAATCTTGGCTGAATTCAGGTCAACGGTGGTCTCTGTGTAAGTCATATGACAATTCACAGATTGAAATATCTGTGCTTATAGTTTCTAGTTTGGCTAAGACTTTGTTGGCAAGATCTGCATATCCCGCTGCAAATCTGCGTTAGAAGGTAAACAACCTCTGGGTGAGGAAGGTTTATCGGCGGTCCCTGGAGGGGCACCAACCAGCCGCTTAGCCAATGATTGTCGGGAATAAGGTCATTGAGATGACATTGTTTGTGCTCAAGCGAATTTGCCATGTTAAGTCAATAGGCCGGTCAGAGCTAAACTCTAGTGCGTCCGTTTAGAATGAAAGCATTTCCTTAAATCAAGTAAAGTAGGACTGGAATAAATGTTTGTATAGATTTTCTTACCCTGTGTTGGGAACTGGCTGTGAGATGCTGGATTCTAAAAGGGAATGACCTCAGGTGTTCCAGTCACCTTCACCTTTCCGGATGGAATTCGGTCATATTGCATTCTTCGAACACCAATACATTTCCCTGATAAAGGAAAAAAATCACATGTAAAAAGCTGATGTATAATTTCACCAGTTTACTTCCCAAGGGACTTATTGTGTTTCAGTATTGAGTTGGGGGGCGGGGGAGAGCTGGGGATTGCAGGTATGTCAAAACCATGCATTCACTGTGTCGTTTCCTGATGTATAGTCTGTTATCGGTCAATAGCTGAAAGTTCCATGTATAGCTACTGTGTTTGAAAATTTTACATGCTTTCATGTTATTCTTGACTGGTTTTGTTCGATTTTATGTCTTGAATTATAACCTCCCAAAAATCTGATAATCCCCTCATCGATGGGTATCATATGTGCCTACCAGGCTAAATATGTTGGTGAGAACAGTAACAATCCTGTGGTAGAATTTCTTTTGTTATCTTAAAAAGGAAATTGTGGTGTCTGTTATTTCTAGGAACTTGTTCTTCATTCTTTGAGGTCTTGTACACTATGGTCCCCTGTTGAACATGCTCATCAACATAATATCAAATCATATTGTGACACCCCACACACTCCCATTTGTTCCTTAATTTTCTTTTCAAAGTTCCTGGAAATATTTCGCTGAAAAATAAACAGTTACTCACAGGAACTTACTACAAAATGAATAGAAATTGATCACTGATTATGAAATATACACACAACAAAAAAAGTAACTACCCCCTTTTTCAAACTACCAAAACTTTTTAACGAAATAAGTTTTAGCAAAATGATTTGGCAGAAGTATTCCTACTGTTATTGACAAACAACTATGAAAATGTGATTGATCTGTCAAGCCATGCATCAGTGAGCATGCATCAAAGGCAAAAATGTCACTTTTCGAAAGTCACAGGAGTCATCTCTTATGTCAAAATAATGGTAAATAATGACATTTTTTGCTTTGTTCAGAAAGTGTGCTCACTCAACCATGACATGGTTCTAACCTTATGTTCGTACAACATGTAAAAATACATTGTGCTGAAAAATACTGGATTTCAATTTTTTTCAGTAAACTTAGTGGATTTTACAATTTTTAAATTGAGAAAGATGGAAATTTTTAAATTGACCTAATTGAAAATGACCCTTGTGACTTTTAAAAAGTGACATTTTTGCCTTTAATACATGCTCACTCATTCATGGCTTGATGGACCAATCATATTTTCACACATAAGTTAGTCAATTAGTGTAGAAATACTCCTGCCAAATTATTTGGCTATAACTTATTTCGGTAAAAAGTTATGGTAGTTTGAAAAAGGGGGTAGTTACTTTTTTGCTGTGTTTAATTTTCCTTCATTGACCACCAATAGGCCAAGAGTTAAACTGGACACAAATGCACTTCGCCATCATAGTAGACCTATAATATTCGATCATTAGCATAAGCAAAAGTTGGGTTAGACGACAACTACTTACGTCCTGGGGCACGGGCCAGAGCCCAGCAGAAGAGATGCCAACTTGTCGTCGCTGTGTTATTTCCTTGAAGACGCCTCCTGTCGCCACCTGGCAAAGGTGTCCTCCGACAACCGAATCCGTTTTCTGCTTTTCAATCTACAGGCGTCTCTTCCGCCCTTCTTTTCCTCATATTTTTTTCGATAGATTCTTGCCTTTTCATCACTGCAATCCATCATTGATGGTGCAGGGGGTGCAGCACTTCAACAAACGGAAGCTGCTGTAGTAGCGCTAGCCCGAGCTAGACGTGGACACTGCACTGGTCGAGCTCTGCGTCACGCAGCTAGCTCAACGAACACATGCGTCGCACGAAAAGGGGGTTCGTTCACACACACACAATTTTGTACGATCGCTATTTAGCTATGGTGTAATCGATTCCTGCTAAAAATTGAATTGATTAAGGTGATGTGTCGATATAAGATCCCCTTATCTTATCGACGTAGAGGACGCTATACTGTTAAACAGAGTCAAAAATCTGGGGGGTCTCGGAGATTTTTAATTAATTTATATAAAAATATGAAAGACATTCAGAATCTGTTATTGGCGTGATATGACCTTTAGGCATAAAGCTTTCAAATAAAAAAATCCCCAAAACTAAACTGGGGCTTTAAAATGTAATAATGAGCAAACAGTTGATACTAAGTTTGACAATCTGGCATCCTTTCGAACAAACCATTTAAAGTATTTCATTCTGTTTTGAAGAATCTTGTCATATATAGATATTATTAGAATTCATATCAATTTCATACAATTAGTATATATGGGCAGTTCCAAGCAAACCAGGACATGACCCTCAAAATTTCAAATTCATCGTATCATGACAAATTTGGTATCATATGAAAGCTGAAAGTCTAAATTTTCAATATCTGTTAATGGTTTGTGCTTTTTAGTGCATTTTAGGGTTAAAAATATAATTTTTATTCAATTTCATTTAAAATTGCCAAATTTACACTTTTTGAGTTAAATTTCATGTGTAAGAAATGCACCTGGAAAGTGAAAATATACATCGATTTTACTTTGTTATGAAAGCATGATACATGAAAAAATACTTTTCACATCATTTTTGTGCTATGCCGTCTTCGTTCCACATCAGTGAGCACAAACGTGAATTCACCTCAAAATGTCACGCCGTAACCACTAAAATGCATATTTTTAATATATTTTAAAAATAATTGGATCAAATGCAACAATAATCTATTTGCAAAT
>JZLH01S0620101.1:45458-55950 GCA_001188425.1 Eucidaris tribuloides
ACTGTATATGGACGTCAAGCTATAATGACGAATGGGGATCAATGATTTGGATTACACGAGTAAATGGTAGATAGAAGGTAATCAGGTAATAGCAAGTCCTGATTCTGGGTTGTTGTAACAAAGGATAATCGGGATAATTGGAATTAAATGTAAATGTAGTCTTTTAGCGAAATTTACATAGATTTGAAGTAATAGTTTTAAGTATAATTATGTTTTCTTTTTATGACTTAGTCTTCTTTATCTGTTTTTGTTGTGTGGGTTGTTATTTTTATATTTCTTTTGTTTTTTTTTTTTTTTTTTTTTTTTTTTTTATTGCCAACTTCAGATGCTATTTTTTTTGTAAGACTTGTGACAAATGGGTTAGTTTTGTTATTTTTGTTGTATTGTGAAGTTGTTTTAAATTAATTATATGTCTTACAAAAATTAGTGTTGTATTTCATGATTGTTAATTTATTTATATTTATAATTTGATTTGAAATATGTATTATGAGCAAAATTTGTCTTATAAGTTTTTTAGGGATAATTATTATTTCTTTGTTAATTTCAAAATATTAATTTTATTAGAAAAATGAATAGCTGATAATTGAAATAAATATAATGAATAAATTTGGTATGGTTTTTTTATCTTTGTGATCGTTCTTATTTTCAAATATCACTTCATTGTTGTGATTGAACGGTTTGTACAAGCGAGCAGCGGGGATGTGGAATAATGATATTGATTTGAAATAGTTTAAAGCGGACTAAGTGAGATGACTAGTTTATACCTTCCATTTATGCTCTTTTCCATGTTATTTTATTATGATAAAATCATAAAGAATAATTTAGAATTTAAATAAATAATAAACATGCCACCCGAGCTAGATTTATTATTGCCCCCCCCGCGGCCCCCGCGCGCGCTCCTATGACATCTCCGGCCTGCGCGAAATTTTTTCTGACCGCGTCGCATGAGCTTTTACTTTCAAGTCTTGCACATCTTTTTGAGACCAAATTTGCGACGTCCGGGTAAGCGGCTTCCGAAGTTACACAACTTTTCTGTGCTACTTGCATGTCACACCACAAATCGTCATAACATGAAATCGTTAGTTATTTCAATGGCAAGAGGTGTTTTTCACCCTAAATTCATAAATGGTGGAAAATTATGATTATTTGTACTTTTATCCTGATATTTGAAATTATAAGCCAACTTTTATTCTCTTTTTGATAGATGATCGCGAATAAGGAGTGTGGATTTAATTAATAATAAGATATAGATCGCCGTTCAAATTTCATCAAATAAAAACAATAAATACCTAATGAAAGGTAGCAAAAAAACAAAGACAATTATGGGGAAAACAATACTAAATACACTCAAGAATCAATTCTTGATCTAGCAATTTTTTCTTGATCCCGTGGATGTCAATGCGTGTAGCTCGGCCAGGTCCAAATAACTCCAGATTTTGGGCATGGGAGCCTTGTTTTTAGTGCGTCTATAGTTTTTTCGTGTTGCCATGATTATTGATTCCTGAGGACGCAACTTTATCAACAATCTGAAAAAACTGTGACACTACCTGTCAGACCTTGGTGCATTTTGAGTATTACTACGCCCAAAAAATCAAAATGGCGCCAAATGCACTCTTATATCCAATTGAGAAGTTTTTATTAAAAGTCCAAGGTTTTTTTAATTTTTTTTTAGTAATGGACTATTAGTTCTGTTAAATTTTAGAAGTCTCTTACCTGAAGCAAGTCTAATAGTGTTGCATCATCACAAATTACGTGTTAATTTGCATATTTCCAAGAAAATACTATGATAGTCTCATTTCCAGACCCTGTGACTATTTCTTTTTCTACAAGTACATGTAGACACACTACGGATGGGTGATGGGTGATGGCCAGTGTATCCTCAACACACAGTCTTAGTTATGTTTATGATTCCTATGGCAATTAATGTAAACGATCTTGATTGACACACTGTCAGTCTAGAGTAATTAGAAGTATGCAGGAAATACAAAATGGCCGACAAAGGGCCTGATTTTTGTCCAGAAAATTAGCAGTCAATTTGTTTTTGTTTTAATAACTACCAGTTGTGTATATTTTAAAAGTGCAATACCTTGGACAACACTGATAGTGTTGTGTCATTACAATTGACATGTGAGTTTGCATATTTTAAAGAAAACACTCTGTTAGTCTCAATTCCAGACCCAGCGACTGTTTTTTTTTCTCAATCGATGTACTGCGATCGGATGAGCACCCGAGGCCTGTGATGTCAGGCTCAGGTAGCCTCAACGTACAAACTTAATTATGCTTATGATTTCCATACTATCAGTTTGAACAATCTTAATATTGGCACTCTGTTAGCTTAGAGCAATTTGAGGTATGCAGAAAAATGGCCGGCAACAATACAAAAATACATCATAATTACATATAGAGTTAATTTCCTTTGGTAAAAAAATAAATAAAAAATCTGAAGGTATACATACTCAAGTCTAATATAGTTATGCTACGGTCACAAGTAAACGCGGTGACTGCCTGATTTATAGCCTGCTCGGTCGCCGCTGGAATTTGGGCATCGCCCAACGATTCTTGGAGCATGTTGAGCGGGCTGTAAAGCCCTAGCGATGTTCGGGCGGCGCCCTGTCGATTTCCTGTCGGTCACCAATCGATTTAAGTCAAAACTGGGCAAAATCGAGGGAGCTTCTCCGCGTGGCGACCGGGCAGTGACGGACTGATGACTAACTGATTCCCGGACGGTCTCCCACCGGTCATCAGGCGATTTGGCGGTCTCCCGCGGATCATCGGGCGATTTGGCGGTCTCCACCGGCTATCGGGCGATATTTAAGAAATCGGCCAGTAGCCCGCCGGTGATGGCGGCGGACCACTGGGATCCGCTGGGAATATTTGTCACTGGCAACTTGGTTGTGGTTGCCCCACTGCTACCATTAACAATTCAGCTTTCCCCCTGCTCCATGGGGTTTCTCCTGTGCTTTGGGCTTTTTTATTCAATGAAAACTTTGTACAAAAATCTAGCTGTTCTCTCTTGTGGAGCACGCAGAGGAGTGCCTGACATTGTGGTGACGAATACAAAAATTGGCCTGCTCGACGGCCGGCGTCCAGTTTTTTTTGCAAATATCCCCCGGCTACCGAGCGGTAGCCGCCTAGGTACCTCTGGTTTTTAGGGCATCGATCGGTCACCGCTGAAGTTCTAGCGCGGAGTTAAAATTCTAGCGACGCCTGCTCGATTTTATTCGCCGCCCAAAACACGCCAGGTGCACGGATGGGCGCCGTCCGGGTACCGACATAATCGAGCGGTCGCCGTCGAACGATTTAGGTTAAAAGTCGAAACCGCTAAATCAAAGGCTGCTGAGCGGTCGCCACCCGGTCGCTACCCTTTTGCCGAAAGGTTGTCGCTGGGAGATCGGTCGGTCACTGGGCGGGTGAATTCAAATTTGGCCGGCATCCGGATGGTGCCTGCTCGGCGCATGCCCGGATCTCACTAAGGGTACGGTCACAAATAAAGCGGCGACCGACCGATTTATAGCCTGCTGTAAAGCCCTAGCGACGCTCCCTGTCGATTTCCTGTCGGTCACCGATCGATTTCAGTCAAAACGTGGTCATAACCGCCTTGCCCATTCCCTTGCCCTTTTTCAGACGTCCCAATTTCTTCTTTCCCCTAGATACCCTCGGTTTTTTTCTGTTCACCTTTGGCAAATTGCTGAAATACAAGCTACAGGAATAAAATTCACAGCCTACTTGAAATTTACGTTCGAAATATGGCTGTTGTCTCATGTGAAATGCGCAAAGCGTCGCTTTAAATAACGATCGGTGACCGGACAGACGCCGGGTTAATCGAGCAGGCGCCATCTAGACGCTGACCGATTTTGAACTCACCGCCCAGTGACCGACCGATTGCCCAACAGCGACTGGTTGGCGACCGGGCGGCGACCGCTCGGCACCCTTTCATTAAGCAGTTTCGAAAAGTAGATTATTCGGCGTGAATAATCGGTCATCGATTGATATGCGCCATTAAAACCGACAAAACAGCAACAAGAAGTAACATAACCGTTCGACTGTGATTGCTTGATTAGGTCGATGCCCAAGCGCTGAGCGCCCGGTGACCGCCCGGACACCGGGCATGTTTTGGGCGACGAGCGCCCGGTTACCGCCCTCCCAACTGAGTCCAGTTGGGAGGGGGCTTAAGCAAGTGTCTCGGGCTTCTGGACAAGCTCGAGATACCAGCTGAGCACCTGCCCAACTGAGCCAGAATCTTCCAGATTGATTACCCGCTCATCTTCTCGTATTGTGACGGGGAGAAGCAGGGGCGTGCCACTAAACAGCACGAGGAAGGGGCACAGAGTAAGATAGGTGAACAATATTATAGCAGAATATTGACGAGATGTTGGGCCATACAGTGACAAGGGTGATGGGTTGATTGACATTGCGTCATAGGTGTGGCTGTCACGATCTCATTTCTTTTTTGTCACACCTCATATACAAAGCAACAGCATTAGGACAGCCGAGCAGTGAGTCCCTAGTTGCTGGGTCAAGACTTTCAAATCAGTCGTAATCCATCATTAGCCCTAATGGTAGAACTCTGTCTTACAAATGAAAGATCTCAGTAAGTTCAAACTCCATCGCATCCCGATTAAAGGCAAATTGTAAGTTGAGCTCTGGAAAAGAGAAATTTTGGACATCGAAGACAGTGGTTTATTTTGTTTATACCACCTGGCTATGCCTGCTCCTGTAATTGAGCTCATCTTAATGTACTTGGTGCTTGCAAGATTTCACCATGATTGTGTTAGATCTGAGATTAAAGATAGAATAACACAGGGAGCTCAGGCCTGTATCTGTGATACGTTCTGTATGATTTTCAAATGGGTAGATTTTATATTTGACATCCAGCTTCATCATAAACGGGATGGTTTCCACTGGGCATATACGACAGGGTGAAGTGACCCTTCTCACATAGAACATTGATTAGAACTTATAAAAATGCTAGAGCCGTACTTGCAGACCCAACTGCCGCATTCAATTCTGTGTGGTGCAATGACTTCCCATCAAAGCTTGACAGTTGCTACGAGATAGACACATGGTTAAGCTGCATACATCACCCATCAATAAGGACTAGCAGAATTTGTCAATTTGCTTATAAATTACGTAACAATTACAGCTTCTGGCATTTGGCTACCATCTTGATTTATGAGAAAAGTATGTCATCTCTTATCTTGAAGCATTATGGCACTTTTTTCAGTTCATAGACTTGGAATATCGCCACCTCCATGCAATCAAAATCCTTACCTTACTAAGTGCATGTATGTTTTCTGTGGGGAAAAAAAAACTATTTGTTTGGAAGCCATTTTGTGTTTGCACGTATTGCCCAGTGCTGACAGTATACTGGTCTGGCTTCCAGAACTTTGAATTAGCCGATCCTATACTAAGGAAATCACAGTAATGTTATCGTTCAACTTTAACTAAGTCTAGTGTGTTGAGGCTGCATGGGCCTGTAAAGGCCTTGTGTGCTCATCAGGCCGAATGCGTCTCAGAGGAAGAAACAGTCGCAGGGTCTGATACTAAGACTAAAAGAATGTTTTCTTTAAAATATGCAAATTAACATGTCATGTGTAATGACACAACACTATCAGTCTTGTCTAAGGTGCTGGACTTTAAAATATACACAACTGGCATAGTTTGTAAAAGAGAAATTTGACTTTTGATTTTCTGGACAAAAATCAGGCATTTTGGCGGCGGCCATTTTGTTTTTCCTGCATATCTCTAATTGCTCAAGGCTAACAGAGTGCCAATCATAAGATCGTTTAAATTAATGGCCAAATGAATCATAAACATAACTAAGATTGTGTGTTGAGGCTACACGTTCCTGAAATCACGGGTCTCGCATACTTGCCTGTCTGTTAGTGCGTCTACTTATCGGGAAGGAAAAGTCGCAGGGTCTGGAAATGAGACTAACATAGTGTTTTCTTTGAAATATGCAAATTAACATATTATCTGTGATAATAAAACACTATTAGACTTGTCTCAGTTAACAGACTTCTAAAAATATACACAACTAATAGCCCATTATTGAAACAAACACTTGCCATTTTAATTACTGCCAGTAGTTATCTAGAGCTGAACACTATGATACAAGACCAAGCTTGGGATGAAATATTCAGATATTCACGATTGTGACAGAATATAATGTATCATGAAACAAGTGTGCACCAAAAAAAAAGTAATTGTTGGTTTAGAAAAGAAAAATGTTCACCAAACTAATTTTACTATAGAGAATTTTTAAGTACAGTATCATCATAAAGATTGACTTTAATTTTCTTTACGCAATGATGCCAAGATACAGCTACGCATCACCCTGTCTTCCTATGCCAGCACAAGAGTACAGATGCTGGGAGTCGAAGAGAACAATGTAAGAAAGTCATACTTATGCACAAAGTTTCTGAAAGTCAGATAAGAGATAAAAGACTTGAAGACTGCACTAAAAATGGGTTTCAGAACTCCACAATTATGTTTAAATAATACAAATTCACAAAATAATCATTTTTCTGACAGAAATTGTAATTGAGAAGTTTTACATGGTTCTTTACAATCACTGAGAGCATATAGAAATATTTTGCTTGTATAAACATATTTGATAAATAACAAAACAAAACGAGAAGTATATATTTGATTATAAATGGGAAAAGGATAGTGTAAAGTTTGAATACAAACTTAATGCGATAGTTCCCATACAACTCGCATGACATGAATGTGGCAGAGCTGCCAAGTTAAGAAGCCATATATAAGAGATTAACTCAACTATCTTGGACCCGCGGGGGGGGAAGGGCGGGGAGGGCGAGGAAAGAGGGGGGAAGGGAATGCAGGGTGAGGGGGGCAAAAAAGCCCCCCACCCTACGAAACAAAAGGTTCATGACCATAATCTGCTAAGGCGAGCGAAATTTTTGACAGCGCCGTCGTTCAGCAGAAGATGACACTTTGTAAACTTTTTAAGTCTTGCACATCTATTTGAGAGCCAAGAATTAAACGCAAAAAGAGAACGTCCGGAGAAAGACGCGGTTAAACCAGAAGTTAACATCAACTTTTGAGTACTTGCAAATAGTCACACCAAAAATACAACAATGTCAAATACAGTGAAATGCGTGAAATGTATTATCAAATGCAAAATTGTGTTTTTTTATTATTAAATGGAGTATAAAACATAGCTATCATGCTATGGACAGCAGTGGCGTACCGAGGGTGGATCAACTCAATTGGGGGCACCAACATCGCATGAGCCACAAAATAAAAGGAACCAAATGTAAATATTTTCAGGATGATGAAATGTAAATCGCCATGTACGCCAAGCGTGTAATATATTACAATGAAAATCGCTAGGTTTTCATTGATTAAAGTGTACCCATTAAACCAATTTTTTGGTAATAATGTTGTAATAAATCGGCATTTTTTCACAACAAGTAATTTTTAACGAAAAAATATTTTTAGGCATTAGTCTTGATTAGTTATAAAAGAAAAAAATTTCCGAAGCGAGAACAGAGCGTAGCGATGCGTAAAGGCGGTTGAGAAAAATTTGAAAAAAGTGTAAGAAAGAAAACTCGCCTTTAATTGTGGTGGAATTCTTTCTAAAAGTAAAATCAGAAAAATAATTAAAACTGCAAAATGTGAGCACAAAATGGAATGTGTGCAAGGTAGTAGGTAGAGTGTTATTATTTACCCAGGAGAGAAAGACCACTGTCAATACAAATAGACTGTAATCTACACGCGGGCCCTGCATACAATAAATGCTTATATACACACTTCAACTGTTCTAAAGAAATGCCGATCTGCTAAAAGAAAAAAGACTGGCTAGAACGGAGTAACATAAGAAAATTTTAAAAAAAGTCTTTGGTATGGAACCGGACCGGGCTCGAAACCCGCACCTAATCCGGATTGAGGGGGAACGCTGCTACACAGAACTAGGCCATCACATAAAATACGGTAATATACATAGACATAAAATAAGTAGCAATCGCCATTAATTCAAGTTATGTTTTACAAAAAGAAAAAATATTTGTTTGCAGTAAATGAATCATTGATTAGTTAAAGAAAAACTATTCCAAAGCAGAAAAGAAGCGAAAGCGTAGCGAGCGATGCAGGTTTGGAAAATTGTAGAAAAAGTGTAAGAAAGAAAAACTAGCCTTTTGAGTAGTGTTTCTGTCTAAGTAAATCAAAATAATTAAAAAATGCAATGAAGACACAAAAGAAATGTGAGAAGAATCGCCATTTTCATGTTTATTTTACAAGGAAAAATAGCGTTATAGCAATGTATGTTACATAAAGATAGTACAAAGAAAATACATTCCGCGAAAGCGAAAATGCGAGAGCGAGCGAGCGGAAAATGTTGGAAAATTTTGAAAAGGCAAGAAGAAAACTGGCATTTTGTGGTGTGTTCTTTCTTAGTAAATCGAAATAATTTAAAACTAGCAGTTGAAGCACAATGGAATTGTGTAAATGTTTTATTTGCGGGCCCGTAGGCCATCAAATTTTTCAAGGGGGAGAGGTGCATAATGAAGAAAAGGGATTCGACAGGGACCACAGTGAACTTATTTTTTTGTTGGGTATAGGGCTGACTATTCTAACGGGTGGAGTCCAGGAACCCGCCTTAGAGATCCCAAGGTGGGGTCAGGGGCAGAGCCCCTGAAGTTCTCCGTCTAGAAGTTTCACAAGGCGGCCATTTTGATTCTCTGCAGCCTTTTCGTTAAATGGATAGTCAATTACAGCTAAAAATCCCCCGCTTTCAACCTTTTGCACTTCCGAAGATATAACTTTTTTTATTCTTAAACCTGATAGGAGGTTATTTTCTAAAATGGTGATATTTGGTGGGGGTCAGGGGAGGGAGCCCCCTGAAGCCAAGAGTTCGCAACAATTTGTGAGCTCATTTTGACCTTGTGATAACGCTATTTGTTGTGATGAAATGAACAGTCAAAACATAATTAAAAACTACACCCGCTTTCAATCTTTTGTTCACTTCCTATACGGAATATTTTTTGTATCATGAAGCTGCTATATAAAAAGTTAATTTCAAAACCATGGTAATAGTTATGGGGGGTCAGGATGGGCCCTGGAAGTCATGAGTTCAGCATTTTATGAGTAATTTTTGAACCCTCTATTTAACATTTTAAATGATAATAAAAACAGTAATTTCAAAAAACATGTGATTGACCTTCTTTTAAAAAAAAAAGTGTACCTTTCAGATGAATGGAGCATTACGCACCTGAACGCAACCCTGCGGGCTACAGCACTGTTATTCATTCATATACCCTTCTAACTGATTTGAAATTAAACTTTAATTGGATCTTCATTTAATTTTGTACTGAGGAAGGTCAGAAAAACACACATGCAAAGTATGTCACGGCAGGTGATGGATTGGAGGAGGAAATTCTACAACAAAAATAGTTTGATTTTGATAATGTGTAAATCTGCAATATGCCTCTGCTTATCGCCGATCTTGAAGTAAGTTAATATAGGTAACCCCTGCGAGCGAGAGTAATTGAAGCGAGAAAAAATTCATTTGGGGAAAGGGGGAGAAGTCGTAAACCATTGCCGGTTGTGTGCATTCTGTCTTCCTGAAATCGGATACCCTAAAATTTGTACCGTCCAGACGAGGAAAGTATTCCGTAATCACATTAAGGTCTTTCAACAATTTGATCACTGTGACAAACAATCAGACCATTCTGGTCATAAAAAAAATCGTTTTATATTTGACACAAAAGATTATCTGATGTTCCGAAACATTTCAACGACTGATAACCAAAACAATCCCACCAAACACCTTGGGTCAGCAAACAGTGCACCAGAAAACACTCGTACAAAAAATTCTATATAGCGGTTAGATCTCTGATGCAGCTCACGTGTATTCCTCTCGAATAGAGGTGACTTCACTTCATGCTGGATGTTAGTGAAGTAACACAAAAAGTGCTTGACTGTACGTGGCATCTATGTCCATTTCCGAACATTCACAAATTGTGTGCACAATACGCGGCCACTTTAATTAGACGACAGAACATAGGCCTACCGATATTACGCAGTTTTTAAATAAGTTTAGATTTAAAAAAATAAGTTTTTCTTAACATAAGGATTACATGTAGTCTCATAAGTCTCATCTCAAAAGGTGATTAAGACCAATGTCTAACTCAGGTCGCCGCCAGCTCTCTTTTCTTTTTCTTGATCCTTTTTTTCATTATCGTTTGTTTTTTTTTGCGGGCAGATTGGGGGGCTAACGTGCCCCCCGTGCCCCCCCGTAGTTACGCTCACTGCTTGGCAGCCGAAAGGCTAATTGCGCAGCACACATATTGGACCGTGTATCCTTCAGGGCAAGCGTCAGCTAGCTATACAGCGTGCGCATAGAAGGGCCCGAAGAATGTTGAGATAATACATGGTATAGATGGCCATCCACACCGGGTTCAACCCTTCTCTTTTCGATGAAAGTGTGCGTGGGTTCTTTTAACGTGCTGAGGTATTTCTGCTCTCCCAA
>JZLH01S0620104.1:2793-15636 GCA_001188425.1 Eucidaris tribuloides
AATTCATTCTTTTAGTCTCTTATAAAAAGAAAAGGAATAACACTTTCACAGATAATGCTGAACACACTATCCATGTAGACTTAGCATGTGAGCTGTTTTTGGCTGATTGCTGTGTTCAATTTAAAGCTTACGGTGTAGCGGCATTCTGACAATCAGCATTGTGATAGTATGGCTGTGATTTAATTATTGCCAAATATAAGGTGTATTGGTAATTGAAGATTTCACTTGTACCCAAAATGCGAGTGGAGCTGGATGAGATGAACACCTGGAACCCATCAGGTTTGGGATTTTTTTCCGCTCGGGTCTGGTACTGGGTAAGAAAGCCAATTAGAGCAAACCGCGTAATTCTGAGGCTCAGAAGAATTACATAAAAGAGATGAATAAATCAATACTCATGTATTTGTCGTTTAAGTATATATCAACAAATTTGGTGAAAAGTGTGCAAGATAAAAAGTCAGCGAATTTGAGTCATGTATGTTGCATTGTTGGTCTCTCTGAGAATCAAGAGTGCCGTCATTCCAGAAGGCCATTATTTTACAGTCAATATTTGGGGGTGTGTCAGTGCCTTTTAAATGGATCTATTTAATTTTATATTCGCATCAACACTACAAAACTAGGGGATATAGGTAATCTTGTCTATAATGCATTAATTCATAATGAATGACTGAATTTCATCTCTGGCAGCATCTCGTTTCCAGCCAAGAGAACTGGCGCAGCTCGTGCCGCGGTTTCCGCTTCAACCGTCGGCTCTCGGAAGTACTTCCAGCATGGACGGAGGAGGAGAACGCGGGGGAACCAGAGGCTTGAGAGGCTAGGCACTTCTGGTGGTTCCCTCACATGTGACATCAGCAGCCTCAGCAGTGCTCCAGTCTCAGCAAGCTGAAGACCACTCATGTTTGAATGAAACAAACAGTTTGCCATAGTAGTATCAGATATTGACTGACTTGATTGATTATGTGCACAGGACTGAGTGTCCTGCCTTCCCTGTGGTAAAAAAAAAAAAAAAAAATGCCTCCACCAATTTGTCCTATTTTTCTGGGCTGATGTTCTGCCTCTTTAGGGATAGCTCTGAGATGCCCTGATCTGGTCTTTCCATCTGAGTGGGGGGCGTCCGCGGGTCTTTTAGTTGCAAAAGTCATATTTGTAACCTGGTATTGGTGTCGGAATGAGGCATCTGGCGACATGTCCAATTCAGTCAGTTGTCGTTTGATTTCTGAGTGATGGTTTTGTCCATGTGGAGCTCTTGCAGATATTGACATTACGAAATAGCTATTTATTTCAATGCATGCTAATTGGTGCCAACACGTCACATGGCATTCATCTTTTTTCGGCGGGCACTGCATGGATGCAGACAGTGTGGCAAAATAAAGTGACATTGCAATCGCTTGTGATATCAAATACGCAACGTTGTGTGGAAGCCGCCCGGCCCGGGAGCTCGAAATTATGTTTGGCGGCCCGATTGTGTGAGCTAGATTTAGACGTTGTGGGCCTACTCAAGTTTGCAGCAAAATGTGAAACCCCAATGGACATAGTAAGAAAGTCTTTTTGTCATTTTCAAAACTAGAACTGGAGATCTATTGGCCGTTTGTTTTAATTTTTTTTCATCAAAACTCGATGTGGCACGTTTTATAAAAACAAAATAGCCACTTGACCCCGTTGTGTGTCAAGTAAATGCAGTGCACACTGGGTCGTCTTTAGGTGGTGCTGCACGGATCTAAAGACACTTCACTTGCACTGCATTTTACAACGAATGCACGGCTTGTCGTGGGCATATTTGTATAATCCATTATGTAAAACGCATAAACTTTTGTGAGCACTTAATCTTTTCACAAATTTTGTGACGATCGAATTTGTGAAATAAAATGTATTGAATTGTTGTCATACTCATCTGTCTGAATGCGTTTCTTGCAAAAGTTTTATGTCACAAAAGTTTAGTGTTTTACAGCAGTATACAGTTCAGCCCATTTTATCTGGTCAGCTCGGGAATGGGCCCAAATTTGGATTTAGCTGCATGGTTCGCATGATCATTTGGCTCTGACGACAACCCTAACGCCTAATTCCAAAATAAAACCCACTCGTAACCCTAACCTTAACTCTAAACCTTTTTCGAACTAAATACCCAGTCCTAATTATCTCTTTTTCTGGCAAGATTTGTTGGCCAAGATCAACTGTCTCTGGAGCAAATGTGGGATTACTGGATGGCCTGATATATAAGTATATATATTTCTTGGCATGCAGAAACATATTCAAAGAAGTCACATAACATAAACCCTCACCCTATTCCGGAGCTAAAAAACCGCAGTACAACCGCAAACCCTAACTCTAAAGGTCCTGAGATGTTGTTTGCTGGAGCAACTTCTCTCGCAGAGCAAAATTTTGGTAACCGACCAGATATGCGATTCTTCTCGGGGCAGTGGCCTTTGTGTAATATGTATCGTACTTAAAGTTTCACAAAGGTTTGCAGATGTGTTTTAAACTCTCTGACATAAAAGTAAATGAAGGTAACCTTCCGTAAATCCACTTCATTTTGCAGAAAACTGGTTGCTTGGATAATAAAGTTGAATAGCATTTTGATATGTTTGATATGTTCATAACATTTCCAGTACTGTTGACCATGGATGAAAGAACGAAGTTTATCTTTGATCGTTCAAGATGGGTGTACCAAACTTTTTGGAAATAGTTTCACAATTGATAACCAACCGAGAGCTTGACTTTCCTTTTGTTTGAAATAGAAGGCCAAAAGAAAGTTGTCTTGTCATACAGGATACACCTGAACGGTCCTGTCAACTCTAACTAGTAGCACAAGTAACATGTATTTTCCCTCTTTTCACAGAAATAGGAAAATCAATGACAAATGTCTATGAATGGCCACTGTTGTTCTGTAGTGAAAGATTTCAGTAGCTTAAGTAGCTCATACAATGTAATCCAAGGGGGGGGGGGTGGTGTTTGGGGATGTTTTACCGCCCCCCCCCCAAACCATCACTCTTTTTCCGGAAAATTACGCACTTTTTGCAAAAAAGGGGTGTTTAAAATATTATCTCCAAAAACAGAATAGAATGGTGAATTTTTTTGTGGCTTTCAGGAAAATTTGAGCATGCAAAACTTTTTGTTGGGGCCATACAAGATTACCTCCCCCCCACCCCCCCCCCCCCCCCCCGAAGCACTTTATAGCTGTCAGGGCTGACTGGAAATATTTGGAACGTGGGATTTTGATTGGAAAATGTGTTCCACGGAACACCACAATACACACTACATGTATGGTTCTACACGTTATAATACATTTGAACTTATCTTTCATGTCGTGATTATATTTTGTCCTGTTGCCATTGCTAGAGCGATATACTTAACAGTTTTATTTTGCACCAAAGCTAATTGATGCTAACTTGGCTGTTAGAACGCAGCAAGCATAAATTGTTTTACCGCATGTGGGATTAAACAGACTGTGTCAAACCGGGAGAGTTGCCAGCTCTGAGCAGCGTTGGTAAGGAATTATCAACTATGCATTATGGATTGGAGACATCTGTTTTACCCATAGTAAAGTATTCAAACAGACGGCAGAAGCAAAAAGGAATTGGTGTGAATGGATATGAAGGATTTCGAAGTAAATTTTATTCCTACAAACATTCTATGGACCCTTGACCCAAGGTTGCCGTACATACGGCATTTATGAGGCAGTGGAGTAACAATGCATACACAGTCCGATACGGTAACAAGGTAAGATAAAACTCAACATTTGTTTTGATTTGATTTTTGATTCTGTGCATTTTTATCTGATAAGGGCCTTGCTGGAGCTTTCAAACGTCTACAACAGAAATTGTATTTATTATGCTAAGTTATGCAAGCTTATCCAAAATCAATAAAAAATGGCAAGAAAAATGCTTAATTTTTTATTGTGTTTGTTTATCTGATAGGGCTTGAAACAATGTGGGGCTTTCAAATCTTTTCACACAGATTTTTGAATTTCATTACGTACGCAGCTGTAGTCATGATTTAACAAAGATTTTAAGAAATGCATGAAAAGGGCTCCTTTTAATCATTATTTCTTTTCAGATTGTGATTCGGTTTGATGGGAAGTTGAATTAGCAAGTACCCAAAAGAGAACACCGCCCGAAAATTCCGTTAAAATTTCGTTAGCAGCGAAAAAAAGTGTTGGGAAATTTGTTCCAACGAAATTTCAGAAGTGAATTCGTTGAACGAATTTCCCAACGAAAGTTGCCGCAAAAGCGTTCGGGCGTTTCCTTATGGGCGTACTGTACAAACTTCTCTGAAAACTGAACTGAAACTTTGTGTTGTACGCTCTAACGCTCCCCTGGACATTTAGAGCCATCCCAGAGACATACACTTGCGTAGGGATTTGCATGATTGAAGTAGTCCTCCACTTGGTAAAACTAATTCTAATCAGTTAACTATGCAAGGATTCTAGCTGTGATTTTGTATTTTTTTTAATTTTTTTTTTTTGGGGGGGGGAAAGCGGGGGTGTTGAATGTTGACTCATTTAAAAAAAACTAGCCATTGAGAAGAAACTTGTGTTCTGTCTATGAGATTAATTTATCTGGGGCAGCAAGAGTAATTCCAAGTAACTGTATGTTCATGTTTGGATTCTTCCTTTCAAGTAAAAAAACTCCAGCTGTTTTTACATGTATACACTGTACAAGGTATGATGGCATGATGGCTTAGCTGGATAGAGCGTCCGTCTCATGAGGGCGGGAGGTGGGGCGATTCGAGCCCCGGCCGGTTATACGCAAAAGACTTTTTAAAAATGGTACATGGTACCTTGTGCTTTCTAGCCAGGCGGCTTGGTATTCTAGAAGCAGAGAAGGGTAATAATAACATTCTATGTTATGGCAGGGCCCGCTGGAGATGCAGTCTATCAGACTGAATGTGGCTACCATGGAAATAAGACGTTATTTATTATTAAGACAGCAACTTGTTTGTGTCAGCTGTCTGCTGGGATTAATTTATCTGGGACAAGAGAAATTCGGTACGGTATCAGAGCTGCCAATCTCCCGATCCTGCGGAGAATACTGATTTTGATCGCAATCTCTGCCGTTCTCCGACGCCCATGCCAAAATCTCCGATAATCGGGCATTTTTAGCTCACCTGACGCAAAGGCTCAAGTGAGCTATTGCGATCCGCTTTTTTGTCGCGGTCGTCCGTTCGTGCGTCGTTGCGTCGTTCGTCGTGCGTGCGTGGCGGTCGTGCGTAAAGCTTTTATACATTTTCAGCTTCTCTCAAAATGCCTGATTGGATTGGCCCAAACTTTGGGGCAGAACTGATCCTTAGGGGTGGGGATTCAAGGGTCTCAATGGTACACCTGGCCCCCCTAGGAGGCCAGGGGGCAGGGCCCTAAAGGGCCAAAAGTAGGTAGTTTTCAAAAACATCATTCTTCTCACTAGATCGCAGAAATAGGTTTAGTTTTAAGCCAACTTGTGTGTAATACCTCTATTATGTGCTGATTAATGTTCCTCATGACATGCCCAGGGTGGCCCCGTTTGGCCGCCCAGGGGGCAAAAGTTTGGGTATGGCGTATAGGAAATAACTCAGCATTCACATCAATGGAATTTAGACGCAACTTGTGGGAATGATCCTCAGGGAAGGAGGGGAAAGAGGGTCCGTGAATGTACACTCACCCCCCCCCCCCCCCCCCGGGGCCCAGGGGGCATTGGCCCATAAGGGCCAAACTAGGTAACTTTCTAACCACAAGCTCTTCCATTTGTAACCAAACTTGGTGGTAAGATGCGTAAGCAGTGGACCTCAATGTTATTTGGGGTCAAAGGTCACATATGTAGGTCACAAAAGGTCAATGAAGTCAGTTGTCTCTTTGGTTGGTAAATTGGCCTTCTTCTTATATCCAGTAAATTAGTTTAAGTTGTAGCCACTTAGTGTGTAGATAATCCATCTATGATGTGCTGAATTTTAAAGTTCCCTCATGACAATGCTCAGGGGGGCCCGTTTGCCCCAAGGGGGCAAAAGTTTTGGGGTAGGGCCCTATAGGAATAACTCACATTCACATCAAATGGATGAAAACTCAAACTTGTGGGAATGATCCCAGGGGGAGTTGAAGGAGTATGTCGTGGAAGTACACCAGGCCCCCTGGGCCCAGAGGGCCGGGCCCAATAAAGGCCAAACTAGTAACTTTTAAACGCACAAGCCCATTTGTAACCAAACTTGGATGGTAAAGATTGCGTAACAGAGACCTCAATGGTTATTTGAGGTAAGGTCACATAAGTAGGTCAAAAGGTCAAATGTTAAGATACTAGGGCGTGGCCTTGTTTTTATAAAAACGGAATAATGTTAGAGTTAAATTTAACTTGGACCAAAATCAGCCTAATATGGCAAGGGATGCAATAATTTTTCAACTGTTCATTTGCTTACGTTGTGCGAGATATCAGGCTCCAAGGGCCAAAACTATTATGTATAAGTTGATGTTTTTTCTATGGTGCATAGAAGAGTTTTGCGAGACTCAGGGTGAGCGTCGTGCCCCCCCGGGGCTGCTTGTTAACTGTTAATTGTAAAATTCGTATAAAACGACTGTTTTTACGAGTCTAAGCAGTTGCAAGCTCCCTTACACCAACGTGGAATCTCCGTATCAAGAATTTTCATTTTACCCAGTAACTTTTCGCCAAACAGTTTGTATAATCGTACGTTAGATTTCCAATGTAAATGAATATAATGCGGTGCGGAAGGCTATGAGTTATTGAGTACAGAAGTCCCACGGAATTACTGGCGAGGGCAGTTTTCATTTTCTCAGATGAAACTGTGGATCATGATGGGATTTTACGAGTGATTACTACCCGATCATTCAGGAACATAATTTTTAGTGACAATTAGTATTTAGAACAGAAGCGAATCGGATATGGACATTTTTCTCTTTCGGAATTTACGTGACGGTCGCACTCACAGTGTGAATGTGAGCTACTGTGTTGACGCGGTGGCGGCTGTGGGCGATTCAGTCACACCATCGCATCGTCATGTGACCATGGAATCATCAAATTCCAAGACCAAGAGGCAAAGAGCTTTGTCGAAGTATAAAGTAATTTTCCATGCGAAATGGGACTGTGTGACAAATCAAAGAAAGGAGGTATCATCACCATCTGGAGTGTACCCATGGCTTGTCGCAAAAAAACGTCGAATAAGGGGGGGTCGAATTTCGATGTACGGCGGCGTCTACGTTTTTTCAGAAATAAGAGGTAAATTTTTCAGTTTTGTCGTTCGACGTTTTTTGGAAAAAAAGGGTTATATTTTGCAACCTAAGTATTCCGTCCACTTCTTTGAGTTTTGTGGCGTCTTCTCATTTTGTTCTTGTTCGGCATCATTTTGTAACTGGTTTTATAGGCTTGCTCTATTTTGCAATTAGGGCTGTAGGCCCTATATCTACTTATTTGCTTTATACAAGAGAGGATTTTTCCTCAGTTACTAAACCACTTTCCATTTGGGCGCGTTTTTCATAGCTATATTCTACGCCACTTTTGCATTTAGGGTCTCATTTTACATTGTAATTACGCCATTTTCCTTAATTTAGGGGTCAATTTTTAAAGTTGGGTTTTACGACGTTTTCGCCATTTAGGGGTGAAATTTGGTACCCAGAATTACGCCATTTAAGGGTCCAATTTTGAAAGGTGGGCTTGGACAAGCATGGTTATCCACTCCAGATGGTGAGTGAGCCGCCGCCCGCGCCCGGCCCCCCGGCGCGGCCCCGCGCCCGCGGCCCCGCCGCCGGCCGCCCCCCGCGCCGCGCGCCCCCCCCCCGGGGCCACATATAAGTCTTTGCAGGACAGGCAAGCTCACTCACTATTGCGCCGCCTCCCCCTCTGACAATAGAGGTATTTATTCATGTTAAATGCATTCTTTTATGAATTATTTCAAAATGTTTTCTTTAACATTAAATCTATCTGTATTGCGTGAAGTATATTTTTAGTCAATGACAAATTTCATGAAATCCTCAATTAATATGCATTTTATTCATCTGCTAACATTTTGAATGTCGGTTACTATAATGTTGTTTCTTGATGTGTTTTTTGCTACACAAAAGCCCACCCGTGGGACAACGTTCCCGCGCGCTCCCCACAAAATCGTGGCCTCTGCGAAATCTTCTGGATTCTATCATCTCATGTGGCAGGCTTCTGCGGTATGCTCCGTGCTTGATTCTTTCAAGTAAAAAAACTACGCGAGTTGTTGTACATGTATACACTGGCTATATTTTTCAACCAGCGTTTTGTTCTGGAGGCAATTTTTGTCCCGCCGAACGACAGTTCATAAGGGCGCACTATAAACGGCAGCTCTGTACGGTTTTGTGTCTGTCTGTCTCTGTGATGTGTCTGTCTATTGTGTGCTCAAAATGTTAATTTAGCTTCTTCTCTGTCATTTCTTGCCCAATTTTTATTCTGTTTAAGACGTATTTTAAATGAACTATGGCTAAGGTGCGCTATTCAAACTTCCTGCAACAGAAATTCTGAAATTCCTTTAATTAAGGCAAATATGGCAAATTTCTGTTAAAAAACACTATAAAAATGGCTACTTCTCCTACATTTCAACATCGGGATTTGATTCTGTTTTGGGTTTTATGGCTGATATGGTTTGGTGGGGGCTTCCAAACTTCTACACTGAATTCCGAAATTCATTAATTATGCAAATTTATGCATATTTCTTCAAAATTAACAAAAAATGCTACCTCTCCTACATTCTACAGTGGATTTGATTCTGTTTGTTTTATCTGATGGGGATTGGTTGGGGGTTTAAAAGTTCTACACATAATTCCAGAATTCATTAATTATGCAAATTTATGCAAATTTCTTTAAAAACACTTAGAATGCTACTTCTACATTTCAAATCGGATTTTGATTCTGCTTGGTGTATTTGATAGGGTTTGGTGGGGGCTTCCAAACTTCAACACAGAATTATGAAATTCATTAATTATACAAATTTATTAAAAATTCATCTAGAAGGAACTGTCACATATTACAAACATTCATGCCATTCCACAGATCTACACTTTCGGCAGGGACATATATTACGCATCGCATAATTTACTGATTCACTTGTTTTATTTATTCCAATCATGTCAGTGCCCTTTAAATTATCCCTTGTGCACCTAAACTTTCTAGCTGATTTCCTGTTGATCAGAAAATATGTCTACCTCTCTTGATTGATCTGTCACCTGCAGTCACCTCTGCTATATTAACCCGTTGATTACTAGACACAAGTTATCTCGTCTCGAGGTCTATGGGAAATGCATGTTAAAGCACAATCAAACCAAAATCTTCAAAGGTTTAAAGATTGATTTCAGGATTTGCAAGTCCATCACTTTCCTTCATTATCAATACCAAACGGTAGTTTAGTACTTACAAAGGGTGTTGAAAATTTGAGATCCATACATCATGAATTTGTTGTTTTATGAGAAAAACTAATAAAGATATGCTTTTTCTTTCCGCGAGTTTAAATTTTTTGCAAATTTTAGTACGCGGTTATGTGTACATTGGCATGACCAGCAGCAGCGCTGCAGTACAGTGGTTGGCTACATATGCTAATATGTATGGTCAAGTGGCTGAACTCTGCGTGACCTTCGGCTAACGGCCGATCGGACAAATTTGGAACCAATGGAACGGCCCGTGCACATGCATTTCACTGTGCAAATTTTGAAGTTTAAATGTCCAGATTTTCAACAAAAATATGTATTCTACGGTTCTACCCCAAGGTTCTATGACAGGTGTTTATTTATATACTAATTTTCACATTGTGAACGATTTGAGCTGATTTCATTTATTTTGACGTTTTCTGGTGTGCAAATCCCGAACTCTATTTTTAAACATAAACTGGAGTAGTACTTGAAATGTTTGTGAAGTTTTATGACATTAGTACTGAGAGGGTTAACCACATTTTAGGACATGTCGCAATAGAAATCCAGACATCCACAGGATGTATACCGAGGCCTATATGTCTAACTTCAAATGTAATGTATATTTCCCCCCTTGGCTTTGGCTTTTCACTGCCAACACATTAAAACAACAGACAGAGTAGACAGGTTGGAAACTAGAGATCCAGTGACTCATTTGTTTTGACACAATTTGGCATACAGTGAAAGGAGACAAATACAGTGAATAGACTCTAGTACCGCAAGAACGTTGATCGTACAATCATACAGTAGTTCCGAGTAAGGGTGAATATCAAGTAATTTTGATTTTGCGTATTCAACAGCAGTCACCCCCGGAGGGACTTTAAAGTACTTGCCATGAATATTTCTCTCTGTAATGCAGGTCAGTGCCTGTGTGTGCATTGTCGACTGTACATGTTGGGTTGCAATAGTCTTCTGGGAGGGGGTGGGAAGGGGAACATGTATTGCCATTGGCGCAGGGTGGAAGGGGGGAGGGGGGAAGCAAGGCATCTCCATGTACAAGGAATAACTAGCTGAAAGATTTAGGGGGGTGGTGAATGACGTGTTCCCTTGTAAAATTTCCTGCCTATTAATCTCTGGATATCTAGTAATTGCATTTACTGATATACAATACTACAATGTTGATTTTATGATGGTATTTTTTTTGGGGGGGGGTGGGGTGGGAATCAAATTGAATTCTGAGTGGACCAACCTTTCTCTTTGTAGTGCAAAACTCTTAAGCTACATTTTTAACCTGTTGGAAACGATTCAATTTCAAAATAACACACATTCTCCATAGACCCTAGTCCAAGATATCTTGTTCTTCTAGTGTCAAATGGATTAACCCTATCTGGCCCGGGGGGGGGGGTCTAAATAGCCCCCCCCGTCGACAAATTTCACGACCATTCCGCCGCGCTAAAATAGGCCCCTTGCGGCAAATATTCCGACGATTGAGTCGCGCGAGAAATTTTTTGACGTCGCGCTCTCGGCAGTGAATTTTTACTTTCAAGTCTTGCGCTATCTTTTGAGACGAACTCGCGACGTCTGGGTACGGGGTTCGGAGTTAACTGACAGACTTTTATGTACTTGCATGTCACACCCAAAAATCGGCATCATAACATGAGAATAAGTGTGTTTTTTTCAAATGCAAATTGTGTTTTCAGACCGCCAAATTCCTAAAATAGTATGAATTATTTTTTATTGTTAATCAGAGTTGACATTAATGCTAATTTTTAATGCTGTTAATGATAGAAAGTGTCCCCCGAGAAGATTGTCAATTCGAAAAAACAATAAAAAAAGGTGAAAAAAAAGAAATACAATAAGAAATTCATGAAACAATAAAATATAACTAATTAAATTACTGATTAGCATTTTTTTTTTGAAGATTATATGTGGTTAGGAATGTCAAGAGAATATTATCAATCAACGCTTCAAAAATTAGGACATACTGTGGCTGTTTAAAGGGAGATTTCAGGAAAATAATGAATTTACGACGATAAATCATGCTAATTAATTAACTTAAAAATAGAAGATAATCATATTTCAAAATCTACTATACAGTCTAGTGGAGATTTAATCCAGCTCTAATGCACGTGCAAATTTCGCGGCGATTCGGCGATAGGCGAGAATACTGCAAGGGGGCAAATTAGACCCAGCTCCGGGAACTAAGAGCAACTTTATAAGACTTTTAGCAAGGCTCCACACTAACATCTTCAGCAAACTTTTTGTTTTCATTCATTTAAAGATTGTGTTAGGGATGTGCAAGTCCATTACTTCCCTTCATTATCAATACCAAACGGTAGTTTAGTACTTACAAATGGTGTGTTGAAAGTCTGAGATCCATACGTCATGAATTTGTTGTTTTATGAGAAAAACTTATAACGACATGTTACCAGAATGTTGTTCTTTCCGTAAGTTTCAATTTTGCTCAAACTGCGAATCGCGGTTACTGTGTACCGTCGCAAGACCAGCGGAGCCACAGTGATTGGTTAAACGGCTAACCCCCGCGCGACCATTGGCTAACGGCTGATCGGACAATTTTGGAACGGCACGTGCACGTTTGACGTCGCGGATTTTTTGAAATTGCTTCTGAGTAATTTGAAAAAGGATGAAGTTTAACGGTCCAGATTTTCACCAAAACTCAATATTTTACCCCAAGTCTCTATGAGAGGTGTTTATTTATATTAATCTTCACATTGGATATGATTTCAGCTGATTTCATTCTTATAGATGTTTTTTGACGTGCAAATCAATGACACAATCTTTAATTGCCCGAATAAAATTTGTACTTGCCCGAGCGAACAAAGTGCTTGTTAACTGTGTTATGTTAAGAGACTTTGTCATAGTTAAAAGTGTTTTTACAGATTCTATGTAATTAGAATTTATGCAAAATTTAAACTGAGATGAAAAACACATTAGTCTTTAGACTCTCATGATTTTAGAAGTGAAAATTTTTACTTGCCCATTTGGGCAAGTGAAATTAATTTTCGTACATTTTTACTAGCCCAGAAGCAAAATTTACTTGCCCCGGGCAAGTGGGCAAGTGCAAGTGTCGAGCTCTGTGTACAGTAAATAGGCTATACTGTATGCAGCTCAACATACAAGAATAAGTTCAATGTGTACTACTGTTGCTCAGTTTGTGTTTGGCTAACTACAGTATCACCACTAATCATGATTTATAAAATTTATTTCACATGACATACTCTCTCCTGTGTAAACAGTTAGAGAGCGATAAAATTTGCGGTCAAGAGCCCAAAACAACCGGAATCTGTGTACAAGTTGAACATGTTGGGGCATTGCTAGTACGGTTTCTTCAATGGGGGTGGGAGGGGGTTAGACAATTTTGAAAACCCAATATTCCATCAGCCCCCCTAAGAAAATCAGTGTGGAGGTGGGGATTCATTTTTTGGAGGGGTGAGTGGTAGGGGTGGGGGTTTGATGGCCAAATAATCTGACAAACCTTAAAGATTGGG
>JZLH01S0620110.1:959-15835 GCA_001188425.1 Eucidaris tribuloides
TGATGATATCACGATATGATTAATTGCCTTCATTCTTATGATAAAACCATACTTTAAGAGCCAACAGATACTTTGTGAGAAATAAAGTAGTCACCATACTTTGTGAGAAAATAAAGATGGCATAAATATCAATAAGTGGTTTGGGATAATTCCTTACGCAAGCCTTTTGGAAATCACGTAAACCAAGAAGATAATTTTCAAAAGTTCATATTTAATCAAGATTCTTCCGAGCTCCCATATTAACGCCGTAATATATCCCCTTCTCTCACAGATGATACCTTTGCCTACCCAGTTTCATCGGCATCCACGCAAACCTTGGAAAGAAAAAACAAGAAATTGGTTGAAATCAACCGTATAGTTACTTCTCGTGAAACTTTTTGAAAATACTTAAAGCCACTGGTTAACATTTACCACAGTAAAAAAAATGTGAGCTACATAATCCTCCACGCTCCAAGTGTCTTTGATAAGGTCTAAAAATGAAGCCCTGAAAAAAAAATGGTATTTCAAAATGATGATTTTGTACTTTAAAAAAGTGAAAATCTACAAGCATTCAAATTGACCGGATTCACCTGCCCATTTCCTCCCATAGACTTACTTTGTGCAGATCTAGGCTATTTTATCATCCACCGGAGTAGAAATTGTTTATTCAAGCATACCTTGCCATTGGCAGCATAACTTTCCAAACTTTTGTATTGTAGGATGATTATTTGTCCATTTGAACACTACTATGTAGCTCAGATATCAAAGTTTGACTTTTTTTAAATTGAAGCTCCACAATGTTAGCCTATCACTTTAAACCATTTCCCTTTCTTGTTATGACGTACTTAACCATTTTTTTTTACAGTTTGACCCTGTTGACCCCGTCCTCCCTTTTAGAAATATTTTAGAGATTTCGACGAGTTTCCTCGCAGTTGTCGAAAATCTTCTTTTCTTTGCTTTTACAAAAATTATCGAAGAATCTATGAACGAAAAAATATGAACTTTGTTTTGTTTTGTTTACTTTTTCGTCCCCTCCCGAAAATATTCGGAAACCTTGAAGTAATTAACACGTTGAAATAATCATGAAATGCGTTCAAAGCAATGCCTACAAAGTGACTCCAATATAATCCTTAATCACATTATTAAACGTTAAACCTGGATTGAATATTGTAAAGCTTTATTTTGGTAACTTAATATAATTACTTCCTTTCAGCCAATTATATTTGGACGTATCAAAGGTAAGCCGGATGAATCTTTATTAAAAGGATTAGTTTGATTATGTTATTACTATCATAATTCCCAAGGGTTTGTGAAAAGAATTATCCTTTAACCACTTTTTAAGTAAACATTAATGTTATCTTTAACTTCTGACAAAGTATGGCGTAAATTATAAAAATACGCGTTATGAAAAATTGTCCGTCTTCATATTTTGAACGGATGGTTTGATGTGATTTTATCGAGAAGAAGAAGAAAGAAGAAGAAGAGAAGAAAGATATGAGAAGAAGAAAGAAGAGAAGACACTTTTTAGACTTTTGAAAGTATGAATACTTTATTTGAAAATGACTATACGAGTAAAACATATTTGCAAAGCCCAAAGTTAATAATAAATAAAAATGCCATGACAAATTATCAATGATTAAATGATTTGAATGTGTATCTATCGAAGAAGACGAAGACACCAAAAAAGTCTCGACTGAAAACTGATCCATGTTTTGCGGTAAGCACTGGCCAGTTTTTTTTGTAAAATTGTACTCACAAAAATTGAGTGAAAATGTCCACTCTTTAAGGGGTAAATTAGAAAAAGAATAGTGCATTTAGAGTGAATTTGGAGTAAACATGTGGGTTTTTCACTCATTTTGGAGCAGCCTCATCATAAGTGAAAAACCCACATGTTCACTCCAAATTCACTGTAAATACACTCTAATTTACGTTTTTTTTTAATTCACCGTGCTCATTTTTCAAAGAGTATGAAAGTTGCGCAAGAGGTGCCCATGTAACAAAATATTCAAGCTCTCTATGATTTTTGTGTGGAACCAGGTGGGAATTGGGCGGAACATGTAAATTCAAGACAAATGACTGAAAAGCAAATATAAGTCCTCAATATTATCTCTATAGTATTTGGAAAAACATGTAATTACTATGAATGCTAATTTGCCATACCCCTTTGTCAAATCAACAGCCTGCATTTCTTGCATTTCTGAGCTGAACGATATCAGACTGAAGCCATCTTTTTTTATAAGTGTTTGAAAAGTAAATTATTGCTCACCCAACTGTGAGATTTTGTGGTTTCCGTATGAAAAAAACTAGGCCTTCAGCAAGCAATAAGAAAGTTTCTCCCAAAAAGTTTCTATTTTGAATTTGGGAGACTTTTCAAAACTGTCAACGTTAGTGTTTTGGTACACTCGGTACACAGAAACGAAATCTAGAGCATGCAGCCAGGGAACTATATCATGAGACATGATCGGGGGAAGCGGAAAACACCCATTTGCGACGCACTCACATGAGGGGCTTACAATTCAGGAAATCAAGGAATGTAACTTAATGAATCCGACAAGCGCTAATCAGATATTGACAGTACGACCCGGGAAAGGCAAAGCGCCATGAATGTCCTATTTGGCGCGCACCCCCGATTCGTAGTGACAGCTATGACAAAACGTGACGCAGACGGTAATGCGAAAACCACAGTCACGCAAATATCCATAATGCACAACCCGCTATACGCTGTGTTATACAGACTTTATGGGTTGATGTCGCGCGCTGACTGACCCGGCACGAGTTTGGGGTTTGGATGAGAAGTAGAGGATATATTAATACTTAAAAATAAATTCAAAAACAAACGTGGTGACAAATTGGGGCCTCGATATGGGGATTGTGGACGTGTTGGTATCTATATCATCTGCTGATATGAAGCTCTTAAATAGTTAGCCTATATGTGACCCGAGTGAATCAACGAAGGGAACCCATCAAATCCCGGCATCAGATCCAATCCCAAATCGATCAAAATTTGAAATCAGATGTCATCAAACTGAAAGCAATATCGTCGTTCATTCATGTGGTACATTGGTCAATATGTCATTTATATTGGTCCTATTTTTTGTCCAATTGGCATTGTCTTCCCATATTTGATGTCTTGTTTATGAAAATACATGACGTGTAGTTTGGAATATGCATCGTATAGGAATCATAGTCACCTTGTATAGGCCTACTTTGCTAGATCGTTGCGCAATTATGCGGTGATCATGCGTTCTTTGTACTAGAAAAGTCACTAGAATTGTTACTGGGGACACAATTTATGATACACTCATGCTCATAATTATTGAATATTTTGTTTATACTTAAAGGCAGTGGATCTCATTTGCAAACATCCCCGCAGACCAGGAAAAGATAAGCCATGCCCTTGGGCTATTGATGAAGGGCATGTCTATGAAATCTTGGGGTCAGTGATTGCCTATAATTTAAAAAATGTAAAAGATAAACAATAGCCGTTTAGTGTACGTTCTATGGTAGGATTTTTTTCTCGCGAGAAAAAAAAATTCAAATCTGAGTCTAACGGTCACTATAATTCCACTAAAACTGAGTTTCTAGCTCCTATATTTTGCTAAAGGTTCCCAGATGGCATTTTCTTCTAAATGCCTTTGTATTTACACAATGTTAATTTTTAGGCATGCAAAAGAGATCCACTGCCTTTAAGTTCTTTCTCCTATATCGTCCGGTATATCGTCCAAAATGTTCAAGACAAGTGTTTATTTCACAAAAACGCGGTATGTGATGCAATTTTTTGATTTCCTGAGATGACTAAATTAAAAAATAAAATACGTTTGAGCACAATAACAATTACATATTTATTTTTTTAATCCACAAAAATCATGAAAAACTATTGAAGTAATAAAAAAACAACCCCCGAAACTGATAAATTTGTATCTAATGTCACTTATCATTAAATTAACATCAGAATTGTCTGTTACAAGTCTAATAACGCGCGTAACCACCACGTGACTCAACAACAACAACATCAATACCGCCATTTATAAAGACAGGTTTTAGTGTCGAGTCAGACGCTACAAAATGCTCAGCATTCCTGAAATTCTTAGATTATAAGGTTGGGGTGAGCAAATATTAATATTATTAATTCACCTGCCCTCCTATAGACTTACTGTGTGTAGATCTAGGCTATTTTATCCTCCAAGGGAGTGGAAATTGTTTATTCATGCATACCTTTCCAGTGGAAGCCTAATATGCCAAACTATTGTATTCTAGGGTGTTTATTTGTTCATTTAAACACTATGTAGCTCAGATATCAAAGCTTGACAATTTTGTTTTTAAATGAAGCTCCACAATGTCAGCCTATTACTTTAAAACTCCGAGGGACTATACAGCACAGTAACGGCGGTTCAAAAATAGACAAATAAGAGTGGAAAAGTTATGGTGAAAATTGGTTGAAACTTAACTAAGTCGCATATTTTTTAACACATTAAGAGGTTACCCATATTTGCAATGGCTTGTTTCTGCATAGTGCAAATATCATTAATAAACTGTTGTTGTTTTCTTAGAACCATCCATAACCGCTCGCTCACCGATTTAAAATCTCAAACACTTAATTGCATGCTAAACGCTAACCTCAACTTGTATTATTTATTTATTTATTTATTCATTGGTACATAGATTACACTGATTAGCAGCAAAGTTTACAATATAATAAAAATGTATTTCATGTTGGCAAGCTTACTCATGTACGAACAAAAAAAATATATCAATTTTACATACAGTACATGGGACATAACACACGCAAAAATACAAAACAAAAACACACATCAATACATATTAATAACTTATAAATAAACAGCAACAAACCAGGTCAAAATAAAGTGGAAATGAAATTCACTGAAGTACGTTTGGTAAATGATAGTGATAATTACATATATAAAATAATATTTGACAAAAAAATACCTTTTTCAAGTTTAAGCATGGTTCTGTGAATTTTTGCTGATCGTTTTGCTGATTATCAAAATATATGTCTCTTCAACTTACAAAAGGCTCCGAAACTCAACTTTGAGCGTCGATATCTCTCTTGGTCATGTTGGTATTATTGCATGATACTTGATATTAGTATTATTGGAAAGCCTCTCTATTTTGCTTTACAATAATACGCTCATGCTAATAAATATGGAATACTTTAGAGACATTTTAGAAGTTGCCATTTTTCCGTGAACGGTACGTCTGGGATTAATATTTGCTCGCCCCAGGTGAAACAATTATAATCTAAGTATTTCAGGACTGCTGAACATTTTGTAGCGTCCGACTCGACGCTAAAACCTGTGTTTGAAAATGGCGGTATTCAGAATGTTGATGAGTCACGTGGTGGTTACGCGCGTTATTAGACTTGTAACAGGTTTTTTGTTGTATTTTTAATTAATTTAATTTAATACTTTTTTCATGATTTTTGGTGGATTTAAAAAAATATATATATAATTGTTATTGCGGTTAAATGTATTTTTTTTTTACTTTAGTCATCTCATGAAATAAAAAAAAATGCTTCACATACTGCGTTTTTGTGGAATAAACACTTGTCTTGAAAATTTTGGACGATAAAGGAGAAAGAACTGAAGTATCAACAAAATATTCCATAATTATGAGCAGGAGTGTACCTTATTTGTCATGATTATTGATTCATGGAGTGTGCAAGACATTTTAATACAAAGCCAAGTGATTACCGTCACCAAGTGTCCAGGTCAATGTTCATTTTGAATGAAGAATATAGAGTGGATTGGGCTTGATGATGTTGTGATGGTGTTTAATAAAGTTTTTTGTGTTGTTTTCACATTTTATTTCAATATAAAATGTGATTTAAGTTGGTAATCGTGAAATTATCATTGTGTTTGAGTTTCATTATAACTCTTACAAGTCTTTCAAGGTCCCCTATAACAAACATTCACTCATTCATATAAGTACAACAGAAACAATTCTTTCGATCACTGTTTGAATCACTCTCTACAAAACACTGATAAAGGGCAAGAAAAACTGAAATTATTCTTCGTCACTGTACATGTATTTTCTGGATACCATAATGCAAAACATGTTAAATTCTCGAGAGTACACCTTTGATGTTTGACTACCTAAAGATCAGTACACTCCGTGCATCCTTTATACAAAATAAGGAATTTCCATTGACAATAATGGTTAATTTTTGCAACTTTTCACTTTTGACTTGACTTGGCATACTCAGGTGTCGTACATATTCCATGATATTAGAATCATTACAAATGGGGTTACATTTTAAAAGGGAAATAAACATAAATAAACAAAAATAAAAATAAATTTCCAATGATACCAATATCAAAATAACACCAAAAGAAAAAGAAAGCTCAAAGTTGAGTTGCTGAACTTTTTTGTACGTGTACAGATATGTTGATATAACTATATTTACAGAAAGACATTAACGTGTGTGTGTGTGTGTGTGTGTGTGTGTGTGTGTGTGTGTGTGTGTGTGTGTGTGTGTGTGTGTGTGTGTGTGTGTGTGTGTGTGTGTGTGTGTGTGTGTGTGTGTGTGTTTTGTATGTGTACAAGTATGTGCGCGTGCGACATTTGAAGAGCTTGTTTAGAAAAGGGGTTGATACATTTTTCATCAAATGTTACTTTTTAAATCCAAATCTGTATTATTTTAGTAGCTTTATTAGATGACACAAATGAGAAGTTAAAATTCCCACCCAAAAGTTGTAAAAATGGCCAAGAAAAATATTTTATTCATTGAATGTTAGTTGATTTAATTTAACACGTTTAATTTATGTCGTGTTTTGTTATATTGTGGTTTCTGAATTTCAAGAGTCCTACTGGATCACTTTATACTTCTCTTTGAAATGGAAGGTGAATGCCACATCAGAGGTACACAGTGCGACCAAAATGTTTACCGTTGGAACAAGTATTCAAGTAAAGTTATGGTCGATCAGAGAAGTTTTTGGTCAAGCTGTCACAGAGTATTTTATTGTCACCCCTGACATCAGAAAACAACATCATAAAGGAGAGCATCTAGCGATATGTACATTACCCATGGAAAATCTCGGGGTCCCCCTCCCCCGAGATTTTACATTTTGAGTAATTTCTCAAAAATGGGAAAGTTTCAGAGTATTAATAGATCATAAAGGAGTATCTTAAAAAAACATAATTGCAAAGAATTTCATTTTTTACCATTTACCAAAATTAAACTTGGCGTTTACACACAAAAAAAGAACTTGTTCTCCCACTCCATAGACAAACACGCTTGTGGATGGCTTAGCCTTAGGGACACCCAAAAGTGGGTGATATTCTATGCCTGATGAATGAACAGAATTATCGCTTCTTTGAAAAGTGCAAAATCCAGATCATGAATCCAATTATGACAAAATTAGATATTTGCATATTCTGATGGGTTTATGACAGAATATAAAAGAACATGGTTTGTCAATGTATGTTCTGATGTAAGCCATCAGTATCTTGAGTGAAAATGTATTACTTTCTTGTGTTTGTTTTTAATTTGAGTATTTGAGTAGTTTATTTATTCCACATAACAAAATTTCAAATATACATACGAAGCAAAATTCCAGTTTTAACACACGAACGATTACATTATTATAATTTTTGATATCATAAGGAATTAAAATTTACATGTATACGTCATTTCAGGGAATTAACGTTTCAATTAATATGGAAAAGGAAAACGCCATAAGCAAAGCTTGAAGGTGACTTTCCCTTACATGATAAAATTGACGTCAAAAATTAGATTCCGTTATGCATACATATTTTCAACAAAAACAAAATCAAAACAGGTTGCCATGCAATGTCTACACCGGACCACCCCCGAGAGATAGGTCCCCAGTCAAACATCTTATAAACAGCATGATATATGATTTACACATATTATGTCATTAATAATTTAGATAAACATTACACACAAAACGAGTATAGGATATGATTCTAAAATATATGAGACATTGAACTTGTAGATAGTAATCCCAGTACACAATAAATACACTGCAGAATATTTTAACATTTTATATATGCATGATGTAGAAAGGGTATGTGCTTTAAATTGTGCACCCCTGCGTTTACAAAGGATAACCAAGAAACACAAATTACTTTACATTCAGGTACTGCCAGGTTATCAGAAGACTCGCGATCGGTTCGACCATGCAGGCAAATACACAACAATAATAGATGAGCCTAGTACGGATGTTGGCAGCGATGGGGCCACTAAAAACTTCTATGAGGCTTTAATAGCGCACAATCTTTTGTTATTATAATCGAGCAATGAGAGAAGACTTTATAATACGATACTTTTTCGAGCTTTCAGGTTTGTGATGCGTTACATGTCAGAAAACGACTATGATATCAGGGTGGAGCTATCTTAAAATAAATGCTCGCCTGTTCGGTTATTTTTGTTCACTTTTATTTAAAGGCATTGTATAACAGTGTTTCCAGTTTTAAAAAAATCTGAGCTACATGATTCCCCATGCTACCAGTGTCTCTGATACGGTCTAAAAATGAAGCCCTGCAAAAATTGCAGTTCAAAACGATCATTAAGTGCTTTGAAAAAGTGAAAATCATTGAGAGACCATTCCAGCTTTCCCCCATAGACTGCTTCCTATCGGCTGAGAATAATTCATGCGCCAATTTGTATCTGTACATATTGTACTAGTGACAGCATAACTGTCCGAACTTTTGTGTTCTAGAGTGTTTATTGGTCCATTAAAACACTACTATATAGCTCAGATACCGGGCTCAGATAGCAAAGTTCGACAATTTTTTTAACGGGTCTTCCACAGTGTTAGCGTCTTTAACGCGCGTGCAATATCCCTCCCACCATGACCCTTCCCTGCAATCAATCGAGAATGCCGTAAGAATCGTATGATTTTTCATTTCTGGTGACCCTATAACTTTGCTGCAAATCAACAAATAAGAGCACAGCAACATTAAAAAGTGTTCAGAACATGACTAAAGTATAGACGTCACGACGTGTACTTTAGTACGTCACGTCATGTACTTGAAATCAAATCTATTTGCCCCCATCTCTACCCCACTCCTAATCTATGTCCCTGAGAGTACAAATTAATATCTCACGAATATTATGATGCGTGATCAGAAATCAAGGCTAGATACTGCACCGAGATTAGTTAATCGATTTATAATTATAGGACGACCTCATATTAATTTTTGTGACGCGTAGGCCTACCCAGTTTAAAACAATCGTTTCTCTGCAACGTATTTCATACAACTCCCATGGGTAGATCTCGAATGAGACGGTCTGTTCGGAGCTTTTACCCGGCCCAGTATTTTGCTGATACTCTGGAAAATCGTTCAAAGTAAATGCGTCAAATCGACGCATTTCCCACATAATTATTATATTTAATATGGACGTTTGATGTAAATTTGACTCTTGAAACTCCCCAAAAAATTGGTGATCGCAAAAATTCAAATCACAGAAAACTTGTTTAAAACTTTGATGGCTTTAAGTATAAGTTAATGTACAATAAAATATAAAGTTGTTGCATTTGATCAGTTTGCGTTAAAACCATTTAAGTGGGTTAAAATTTATTCATTCGTTTATATTTGAAATAGACAAAGCAGTAAGTAAGTAGTAAAATTTTCGTGCTTGTTTTCTTCTTGTTGTATCATTGTTAATTTTGTTATGTGTTTTGTCTATATTATATTTTAACTGTTTTGTGTAGTTTTTATTCATTCGTTTATATTTGGAATAGACAAAGCAGCCTCATTAGAAATCGCTAAAAGTAGTAAAATTTTCGTGCTTGTTTTCTTCGAATCATTGTTAATTTTGTTATGTGCTTTGTCTGTATTATATTTAACTGTTTTGTGTAGTTTTCTTTAATTCTGCTTTTGTTTATTAGTTTGTTCGTTCTTTTGTCCGTTTGTTTGTTTGTTTGTGTGTGTGTTTGTTTGTGTGTTTATTTGTTTGAAATGTGTACTTATTTATTTTTGCTGTTGTTAACCGTCAGATATTTTTGCTACTCAATTTTTCGACTCGACACGTACGTGTCATCACAACCTGTACCAAACTATTCTTGAGTCCCCTCCACTGGCTCTACAACTTTTCAACCTCTTTTTATTACTGTGTTCCTGGACAAAGTTAATTATTGTTTAGATTACTCATTTTTGCTCAATGTTAGTGTCAAGGGCGATCATGTATACGTAAGTGCGAACTTTGAATAAAATTACGTACTCTATGTATCACGTATACAGGTCACACTGTTTATGTCAATTTATCGCTTTTTGGAACACTTGTTTGAAAAAGTTAGCCTAGTATTATACAGCGTGGCCCAAAAAGAATGCTACAGATGCGATCGTTAATTTCTTCAAAATCATTCACAAAATGTCATTGGTGATTAGTTCATGGGTTAGAACATTCTTTTTCCAACAAAATGATACCATGATCATTAATTTTGATTGAGGTGTTTGGATCTGAGGGCTATTTTTCGGAGGCAATGTCGTTTCCCAAATTTACTATTTTTTACACTCCAGTGATCATCAGAATACCGAAATATTTTCGCGTCTCAGCATGCAACTGCGATGACAATGGAGATGTAGCTCGCATCGTCTTCCTTATGAAAGCGAGGGCATTCCAGCCCTTTGTCATCGCGGTTTGTCCGGTATGGCAAGCTGAGACGCCAGAATATCTCGGCGTTCCGATGACCGCCGCTGTTGAAAAATTGCCAAATTTGGGAAATTGCATTGCCTCCGAATAAAATTTTCGAAAAAAAATTTCGGAGGCCCTAGAATCAAAACGCCTTACTCAAAATCAATGATCTTGGTATCATTTTATTGGAAAAGGGATGTTCTAAGCAACAAAATAAAAATTAATGACATTTTGCCGATAATGGTGAAGCAATTAGCGATCATACTCGTAGCATTCTTTCTGGGCCACCCTGTATATAGGAGGCGGGAATGCAGTTTTCTTGTCTTAAAGGTTGGGTTCAGAATTTGCAAAACCACTCCCTTCATGTCATTACTAAATGTTGAAAGTTTAAGATCCATATGTCATGAACTTATTGTTTTGTGAGAAAAACTAATATCGGTATGCTACCGTAATATTGTTTCCGTCAGTTCAGATATTTAGGCCTTCGCAGAGCTGAGTATGGTCAACTGCTGAACTCTGCGCGACCTTCGACTACAGCTGGCCGCGATAGACCGGGCCAGACACCACTAACGGATTGTAGTAAAAACACGGGCCGTCGCTTGCAAATTGTAAGGTTTAAAGGCAAGGTTCACCCTGGCGTCAAGTTGGTTTTAATAAAAACAGAACAATGAGAGAAACATAATAACGAAGGTTTGACGAAAATCCATCAAAGAATAACAGAGTTATAGAATCTTAAAGTTTTAAATTTGTGACGTCACGTGCGAGCAGCTCCCCATATGTCATATGATACAAGTCAATAAAGTGTCGTTTTCTCAGTAATTTGAAAATAATTTTACTTGTGCATTCAATATATTATCAGAAACATTATTTCATACATGCTTCTATGGAAAAAAAAATCAATTATTATGAAACATTAAAAGAAAATGACAATTTATGAAATTTATATTACATGACATACAGAGAGCTGTTCGCATATGACGTCACAAAATTGAAACTTTGAAACTTCATAACTCTGTTATTCGTTGGTGGATTTTTGCCAAACTTTCATTAATATGTTTCTCTCATTGTTCTGCTTTTATTTAAACCAACTTGATGTGAGGATGAACCTTGCCTTTAACCGTCTAGATTTTCACTAAAATTACATAGTCTACGGAAAGGTTCCATGAGAGGTATTTATTTATAATAAATCTTCACATTGTGAATGATTTTAGCTGATTTCATTCATTTTGCCCTTTTTTTGGTGAGCAAATCCTAAACCCAATCTTGAAACATAAATATTCATGATGTAGGTTTTGCATATTATTAAAACGATTTGTTGCACAGTTTATTACTTCTTTCTACAGCCAGAGGCGGCGCCCGGGGGGGGGGCGTTATGGGGGTTATGAAATTTTTGTCCGATTGCAGATCGTCTTTCCCCATAAAAATTTGAAATCTACAGACTTGAGATTTCATTTTGTTCATCAGACTTTCGACTTTTACGATTTATCAGGGAGGGAGGGGGGGGGAGAGAGAGATCAACCGCCTGCATAATCAACCATCACCCACCGATCCTCACCTTGATAATCCGGTTACACTTATACACGAGACGTGAGTTTCTAGAAGACCACCATGCTTTGAAATTGTAATACAAATACTAATAATTGCAATAAAAGTTGCAAGGATATTACTCTCATTTAAGGTGGAGGTGACATGTTTGGCGTTATGTTGTCTGCAATTAGGTTACAAAACACGACTTAACAAGAGTGTCGCTGGGGCGAGCACATAATACGCCCGCCAGTAACGCGGAAAATGGAGTTATTGGTCAAGCAAGAAAAGTGGAAGGTGGCGACTGAGCTAGTGAATTGAGGTCACATGACTGTGACTTTTACATAACATGTTCAAATCAGTTGGTGTCATTGGACTGCAGGCACTTTAAATGAATGTGATTAAATGAATAGGGACCACAAACAGGAATGTGATCTGCTGCAGCCGAACAGATGCTTGATGAACATGACTGTGGAAAACCAAGTGACTTTTCATGTTTTGGGTTTTTTTTTTAATAAAGTGTCGGCATAAGTTATTGCGTTTACAAGGAAAAGTTAACAGGCTTCACAAGGGTAAGATGAAAACATGTCACTGTGACCTTGACCTTTGACCTTTCGACCTCAAAATTAATAAGCTTCCTGGAGATTCTTATGCTAGTATCGATACACATCAAATTTTTATTGAGCCTTGGTTAGTTAAACTGAAGTTATTCGCTGTCTTACAAGGACTTCACAAGGGTAAAGATGAACATGTCAACTGTGACTCTTGAACCTTTTGACCTTTTCGACCTCAAAATCAATAGGCTTCTGGGATTCCTATTGCTTAGTATCATACACACCAAATTATTATGAGCCTGTGTTTAAACGGCACTGTTTAACAATGTTTCAGTTGAACAAAAATCTGAGCTACATGATTCCCCCATGCTACTAGCGTCTTTGATTACAGATCTAAAAAATGGAGCCCTGAAAAAATTGCCAGTTGTAAAATAATCACTTTAAGTGCTTTTAAAAATAGTTGAAAAATCATTGAGAGACCATTCAGCATTTTCTCCATAGACTGCTGTGTTGCAGAAATTTTCTATCGCCCGATATAAAATTAATGCTGCCGATTATGTTATCAAACATATTGTTCTTAGTGACAGATTACTTGTCAAACTTTTGTTTCTTAGTGTGTTTATTTGTCCACTCTAAACACTGTCAGTATATGTCAAGATAGCCAAAGTTCTGAAATTTTTTAACGGGTCTTCCACAGTGTTGGGTATATAGTGTCTTTTAGGTTAAACTGTGGTTATCGCGTTTAAGGTTACAAAACACGACGAAATTTAAACACTTAAAAATCGAGTTCCACTGTTTGTTGAATTTATTTCATTCAAGCTCTGGTTACATTGCGTGATAAGAAATGAAGACGAATGATTGATTAATTTATCGACCTAAAGCACAAGAAGTCTCACTTCTGCATACTTTGTACAGTAATATGACCTCTGTTGTCTAAGAATCAAAGGTATGGAATTCTTTTCCTTACCCAGGATATAGCCACTTCAGTTTAGTCAAATACAATGTTCTCCTTGCATTATTGGGATTATTGCATGCCGAGAGCCTGGCTAGAAAGCAGAAGGTACCTTTTTTAAAAGTCTTTGGTATGACCCGGCCGGGGCTCCAACCCGCAACCTTCCGGACGTGAGACGGACGCTCTAACCACTACTAGGCCATCACGCCGGCCATGAAGTCGGGAATAACCCTGTTGATTTTATTTTCTGGTCTCTCACCCTCCCCTCAGTTTCTTTTTCTTTACCTTCCAGATTCTGTCCCTTTCTGTTGTTACCTCCTTCGTTCCCCATTACTACTGTGTGAATCATACATTATTTGCGTTCAAACCCGCCGACAGGCTGTATGCCGTATGTTTGACAGGTATGTCGTCTGCGTACATGAAAGAAAACGCGCCAAAACTGATATGTGGGCGTTGCCAGGATGCTTCTTCGAAAAACAATTTTCATGGGTGGCTGTTTTGACCTGGTAAAACATTATGCTGTTTACAATTCCGAAAAAAAACCCATAAAGTTTTATTAACCGTCGAAAGTTAATTCCGTTGATACGCATAGAGCTCGACCCGTCATAGGACGGTACCAATAAAAAATCTGAAATAATTCAAGCATAGGCGTACGCAGGATTTTGCAAAGGGAGGTGTTTATCAGCGGCCAAATCCTAGGTCTGAAATTATTGCAGTCTGCCCAGCCGCCGAAAAGTGAAAAATTTTTCATTCCAAATCCTAGGTCAAAATTTTTCTCCGTCAGCCCAGGAGCCGAAAAGTGATTTTTTTTTTATTACAAATCTGAGGTCATCCCCTTTTGCTAAACGGGGTGTTTAACACCTAAAACACCCCCCTTTGGCCAAAGGGGGTGTTTGAACACCCCAAACACCCCCCCCCTGCGTACGCGTATGAATTCAAGTCAACTAAAGAAAGAGGAAACACCTGACAGAGTCCAGATGGTAGTACCGAGGGAGTACAGTTCACGAAATAATCAGCATATTAGAGCCTCACACACACACACACACACACACACACACACACACACACACACACACACACACACACACACACACACACACACACACACACACACACACACACACACACACACACACACACACACACACACACACACACACACACACACACACACACACACACACACACACACACACACACCACACACACACCACACACACACACACACACACACACACACACACAC